>SNQJ01S0219464.1:0-15212 GCA_010110895.2 Picea sitchensis
AGATCTTTAATTAGTCCCAAGCATTTTAATTTTTTATAATAAAAGGAGTAAATATATTGATATGGCTTGGTGGTCTCTAGTCCTTACTCTTCCATTACAACTTTAGGCATGACATTATGAGAGGAACCTAAGTCCATCAAGAGATTATGCAATATTTTGTCATGGACATTCAAGGATATGTAAAATGGTGGAGAAGAATCAAACCCATATTCAATGTGTCAGCCCACAGTAATGGCAGGGTTTTCATCCTTTAAGTTGATTACATCAGATGTCATAACAAAAACAAGTGGCTTCAAAACCTTCATAATAGAGTTCTTGAATGGCTCATTTTTTAACAATTTTGTTAAAGGTACAAGGATCTTTATTTTTCTCACCTCATGCTCTATTCTAAAAGAGATTGGTTGTTTTTCTACTTCTTTTACTTTTGGTACAACAAGCTTAGATGGTAGAGGTTGATCAATTTTGTTTGATGTACCCTTGTTTAGGCCTTGTTTGGGAGGAACATCTGATATTTTTTTCTGACCAGTGGATTTTTCTTTTGTAGCCCCTGGTCTAGGACTCAAATTATACTTCTTTTGGGGTTGACTTTGAAATATTTCCTCTTCCTTCACATCATCATCAAACTGGCTTGCCAACTTTGATATCTCATATTCCTGCTCTGTTAGGTGACTAGGATAAAGATCAATCTCATTGAATAGTAAAAAAACATCATCTATAACATCACTCTCTACATCCATATATCCAATCTCATTATTCTGGAAAGGAGGTACAACTCTTTGATCCTCAACATTTCTCCTCTCTCGCTGCATTATTTGAGGAGAATTATTCGGCCTTCTAAATTGATTTGTGTTTTTGTTTCCAACATCCTTATATGGCCTATTTGGATGCTTAGTTTCCCATTTAAACTTGGCTATCTATGAATTTATGTCTTTCAAGGTCCTCGTGATCTCTTCTAAATTTGGTTTAGATTTTGTTGGGTTGGAAGAGGAAGGAAACTCTTCCCTCTACTTTTTCTTATCCCTATCTGATTTGTTTTTTAAAGTTTCTAATGCTAGGATGTTAGACTCAACCTTAATAGATGCCTCTTGCATGGACAAAAAAGTGGTGGACCTTCTCTCCTTCAACAAAAGAGAGAATTCAACATCAAAGGAATTTGCAGATGTGATCTTGGTTGAGGCTTCAGTTGGATTAATCTCATTAGGAATATTGTTATACATTTTGTTGAAACTCTTGGTGAAATATGATACAGACTCCCCACTCTTCCTTCTTAAATACCCAAAATCAGTTATGCAGTACAAATATTATCTCTTATCCCCCCATTGTCTTAGAAAAGCCTCATCTAATTATTGAATAAATGTAATAGAAGTTGGGGTTAAGCCACATAACCACTTCCTTACCTCTCCATCCAGACTCTGCACAAACAACCTCATCCATACATATACATGTCCAATGTTAAAGTTGTCTACAAAACTATAAAGTGCCACCAAAGTTTCCTCAACAATTACTTATCCCTCACCATTGTACCTTGGAAGATACTTCAAGTAGTCACATGTAGGAAAGGAATTCAAGTTTTGGGGCAGCACCAAAGGTGCATACCTGGCTGTAATGATGACCACCACCCTATTGACAGCCATGTTTGGGACAACTAGACTCTAAGGATGAGGAGGATTTGTGGTTGTGGTTGATGGAGGAGATGACGAGGAAGAATTTTAGACAGGGGATGTCTAAGGAGTAATGACAAGGGGGTTTTGAAAAATGATAACCTCAGGCTTCTTATGGTTGTGGACAAATGTAAATTTTTCAGCAGTGGCCTTGCCTTTGTATGGAAAGGGGTATCTCCGAGAAATGGTAGTCTTCCTTCATTGTCTCTCTGAATTAGGGTTGGTTGTGTCACCATTAATATCAAGGTTGACTTTGGGAGTTTTAGTAGGATCAGGATTTGATTTTCGAGATCCTTTCCTGGGAGCCATAATTTCTTAATAGCTTTTCATTTAGTTGAGTCGCCAGGTGAAATATACAAGTCACCTTTGTGCCTGTTCTTTTCTCACCATCAAAGATAAGATCTTGACATTTTCAATTTTCTAGGGAAAGATATTTCGTTACTCCATTCCCCAACAACAACGCTAGAATAAATTGGTCATAAATTGTGTACCTGGCTGCTAAAAGGCAGAGCTAGGCCACATCAAGTTTTGGAATGGTTTGTTTTTATTAATTACTCTTGTTGGTTAACTATAGGATAGGTTTTTCAAGATTATAAACCTAGTTGGACTGGCCAAACAATATGACTGAAGGTTCTCCTTAACTAATGTTATGCATTTTGATGAACAAGTAATGACTTGGAAAGATAAAGAAAGGAAACAATAGAAAGAAATACAATGAGTTGTCTGTTGTGTGAGATTTAAGACTAAAAATAATATTTCAATACCTAAACAAATATCTAGATACAAATCATCCAACAGGAATAACAAAAAAAAGATGAATTAAAACAATAGTTGAAAGGAAGAAGGAAATGTAGATTGCACACATTCCAAATTTGCATTCAAGATAAGATTAAAACACATAAAGACTTGCGCATGAAAACACAAAATGTCATAAAGATATATATTCACTGAGTAGAAAGCTTTACAATCATAAGGTTTAGGTCCAACCAAATATAATGCTTGTATTTTTCACTAAAAAACAAAATCATGCTTCATTACAAAATCTTTATGTTTATCATTGTTGCAAAGGGTTTCGACCATCTTGAAAACTAAAGTTTAACTCTACATAGCAACCTGACAACAACTCTTTGACTCGAGTGCATTCAATTGGGAATATAGTCATGACATTCTTTAACTTAATATTAACAAAAATGTGGTTCATATGAAACAAAAATGACCATTATTATACTTTGACAATAATTTCTTGTACCTAGAACAACTAGACTTCTAAAAGTGAAAACTATAACTGTTGTTTGTGCTTGAGTAAAACAAAAACTTTGACAAATGAGATTGACTAGAACTATGCATGAGTACCCACATGCACTCCACCTAGAGACTAACTAGGAGATAGCTTGATTAGCTGGAATTATCTTCAAAATATTCTTCTTTAATATTAGTAGTCTTCTTCAAATTATCTCCTTCAAGAAGAAACAAGCTTTTCGATGCTTTCTTTGTAGTTTTTGGTACTTCTTTTGTAGCTTATAATGTTGCTTCTCCAACTCTTGATTCTGCTGTTGCAAATTCTGAATTTGTTGTTTCAATGCTTTCACATGGTGGTTGTCATTTATACCTTCATTAGCCTCTACCTTTGTCTTAATTAAAACCTTGTTCTTACTTCGATGTCTTATCCCTTTCTCATCATATACAGTATATTTAATGTGATCAATTGCCATTTTTATTTTAATTGACCACATTTTATATCTGTGTATTACTTCAGACCCTCTTCCATGTGCTTCGTTCATAGACCCTTACATTTCTACTATATTGGCTTTGATTACTGTTTTGGCATCATCTGATATTTTCTTGGAGGGTAACCCTGCATTTGTGGAAATTCCATCAAAATCCTTCTTGGGAATTGGGCAAAAGTCCCTTGCATCTTGTTGTAAACCTCAATATGTAGGGTATTATGTTTTGACATTTGAAAATTTCACCCCTAATGTTTATCCCTTAGTGAATTTCAACTTTTTTGTATCCCCTATCATTTTCTTGAATGTATGGGCTACCATATTTTCCATGTTGGCAAATTGTGAGTTGTCCTCATCTTCAATTATAATTGGGTGGGGGTCTTTCAATGATGGGTTAAAAAGTTCCTTGGAATTCATTCTTAACTGATTAGTACTTCTGGCTTTTCTATTGGGATTACCAGGCATTCTAGGGCCTTGATTCCATTTCCTATTTCTATTTTGCTTAGCTTCAGGCGAATCCTTAAGTAAGGTTTCCATGGGAAAAAATTATGCATTAACAATGTCAGGACTATGCTTCTTAGATCTCATTTTCCCCCTCATTTTGTTTTTGGCACTTTAACCTGCTGCATGGTGGGAGTCACATGTTCATATTCATAGTGGTTGGGTGACAATGGGCCCTGTGGGGTATCCTATGCCTATTTTTTCTTGCTAGAAACTATGTTACCTTCATTTCCTATTCATTTTGTAGTGGAATATCTCTAATGCATTCAAGAGGTTTCCTCTTTCACTAGGGTGGATGATTTGTTTCCTTTGGATTGGGTACCCTTCATTTTAGAGGCCTTTTTCTTGTTTTTTGTTTGTTGGTCATCCTTTGATGATCCACCACATTGAAGAGAAACCCTCCCTTCTGGATTATCTTTGTCTTTTTCACCCTCAGTATGTGGATCATGTTGTTTTCTTGTTCTTGTAAACCTACAGATTGTAAGAAGTAGCCCCACGACATTTCAATTTCACCCAAAGTGAAGAGAACCTAAATTTTAATCAAACCCTGATGACACAAGCTCCTATGGGAAGAATCGGGGTGGCTCTAAATCCTTCTAGACATATTAGTTAAACTCTTGACTAAATAAAAAGGAAAATTTATTTCTTTATCCCCACTCAGGTGCATGATAAATCAAAGGTGGTAACAATGCACAATCTAAAATTGACCCTTACATGTGATATATATTTGGAATTTTGTGAGGGTACCTTTCTATTCCTCCTTTATCCATGTGATGGGAATTTCCTGGCTCGAGTTCGGGTTTTGGTGCTCTAACACCAAGAATTTATTGCAGAGTTCTAGGGGTAATTTACCATTCTTAACCCACCTTTCTCCACAGACCGAGAGAGCAAATAATGCTCCGATGAAATTATATGTAATGTGGATATAGGTGTCCCCAAGTTGGCTTTGGAACTTGATGAACTTTAGTGAAAATAATAGAACCACACCTGTGTGGTGTCCCTTAAAGGAAAAAATAAATTCCTACCATTATTCCTTAACAAAAGGATCTCTTATTTACAAGACAACCTCGAATAGATTGAGCCCCTATGGCTTTGTTATTTTCAAATCTCATGGTCTCGGGGAGACACCGTTTGTGTTGACCACATCTACTGCAAGAAACAAGTTGAATCTGAATTTTATTGTGATGTAATTTACCACCTGTAATTATAATTCCACGTAAACCTGTGATGATGAGAACTGAAGCTGCAACTTGCACGATCTCAACATGAACTGTGCAATGATGAACCCAGAGGTAACCTTTCCTAAGTTTGAGTACACATGAGCATGCATACGCATGCAAGCGCCAACACAACATTTTCAAATATTTAAAAACTTTCAGAACATTTAAAATTATTTAAGCAATGCGCTTTCCTAATGTTTTCAATAACATGTATGCTCTTGAAATCAATGTTTTTTTGCATCAAAAAGGCTCGGTAATGAATTTTAAGCCATGCGCTTTCCTAATGTTTTTTTTCATCAAAAAGGATTTTGGATGCCAGAATTATTGAATGTATGCACAAAAATGATGTCTTGGGCGGATGGTGACCCAATGGTGTGAGAGTGATCTAGTCGTCCACTTTAGGGCCAGATCTACAGGAGAAAGTGATATCAGACCATGAAACATGCTCTATCTTTAGTCCTTCATCTAAAATAGTTGAAAACTAATATTAGATTGTCTATCATATCGATGGACCTCATTACATTGAGTATCATCCATTAGAGGTACTAAGAGACCTCGGATATGTCAGGCTGACATAACCATCCACTCAAGAAATGACACGTGGCTAGAAAGGTCCCAGAGGATAAGGATTTTGTGGCAAGCTCTTACACACAGATTAATGGATGAGATTAGAGAAGTTGTTAGATCGACGACTATCATGCATGTCATATATCAGATATCAGGGAATGGTGGAGCATTTCATAGTTGAAGTCTTGGTGGGTCTATCACCTGGTTGTCCTTGAAGAATTTGGTCGTCCAATTTAGTGTCAGATCAATGGACGAGAGATTATTTGGGCCTTATAACATTCTCAAGCCTTAATGACAATGGGACCCAACCGGATTAAGGAAAATCAGTTATGGACAAAGCGATGAAGGTCTGGGGGTCTGATAGCCCAGTGACTCGGTGAACACGGGAATAGATCTGAAGATTGTTATCTATCTAGGGGTGATCATATGAACACTATATTTAATAGTGGTTATGTGGATGGAATAATATCTATAGTCAAGATTAAATCAGAGACAAGATCTGACAGATCCTATTCTTTGGGGACATAGTGTATGTTTTGGTGGAGGTTAAATCAATGGACGAGATCTCTCTGAGATCCAGTTCTGACAACTACTATTCATTAAAGTGTTGTTGAGTGTTTTTATACCTTGGTGGTCCCAATGAATTTTTATCGATGTTCTGTATCCAAACTAAATTGAATCCAACGACTATTGAGACACAATGATTGAATCCAACAAATTTTGATCGATGGTCCATATCCAACCTATATTGAAATCAAACCAAGGGTCGAGATTTATTCAAATCTTAATCAGGCGAATCTTGAGTTTCATGGCTCATACTCATATCCAAGTAAATAGACAAGCATGAAGAAGAAGGGAACTCATCTCGAATTCATGAAGGTAGGATCTGAATCTGTGAACCCATTGTGTGGACATATTTGTCAAAGGATGGAGGATATAAATAATTATGTCTTAATCGGGTTAACTACGAGTGAGATAAGATGTGGAAGTGTGAAAGTGAAAATGAATAGAGACTCTGAGTTCTAAAGTGATGAATATGATCTCAGGTATAATGATGTGAAGGATGAAGCATGTTGGAGAAGTATTCTAAAAGAAAACTACAAATTACAAATTTATTTAGGGTGGCAGGGAGGAGCAAGGAAGGAGATTGGTGTCTCCTTTAGGTTGGTGTCTGTAAACAAATTCTTTGGGTTAGTTCCCATAAGATGAGTTGGAGCTCAAAAAGGGGATTAGTGTACCCTGGAAGTTGGTTCCTACAAAATACTATTGCATATTGGTGTTTGTTGTAAGTTGGTGCTTACAAATTTTATATCTAGAGAAGTTTGTGTGGTTTTTTCCCATTTGGGTTTCCACATTATATATCCTTGTATTGTGAATCACATGATTAATTTTTCATTAGTAGTTGTTGGTAAATATTACACTAGTAAATAAATTGTGAAGAAAATATAATTTGGAATATTGATTCACCCCCTTGTCAATATTCCAATAGTACCTCGAAACCATGATGTATCAGATTGGCCCCTCAATTATAACATCTGTTGAATTTATGCATGGATGAATTTGTAGAAACGTGCATGATTTATTTATTTGATATAATTATTTGCTTGGAGTGATAAGGCTACAGGAAAAGTATATTATTGTAAGATGAAACTATATATGTATATATAATTTACTAAGTTTTATTGTTATTATGCATATTAAGTCTTTATTATAACTCTTGGTAAACTATGCATGGAGCAGTTTACAAAACTTGGAGAATTATTTAGTTAATATTTTATTTGATATAGTTATTTGTTGCAGTAATAAAGGTATAGGAAAAGTATAACGTTGAAATATATGATGAATTGAAGGTGGATGCATAGATATAGAGTTTGCTAATTTTTATTCTTTTCCATGTCAAGGCTTCTTATAACTGTTGGTGAGTTTATGCAGTGAAGATTGCGCATATTAAATATCTGTAATATTCATGTATTTAACAACAAAATTTTAAGGCCCAAAAAATATTTGTTATAGCAACAAATCTTCTCTTGGTCTATAAAAAAAAATGCATGCATTTCATAACCTATGCAACATAATTAGGACTCGGAAAAGTAACAGACTCTTATGCAAGTGAAATTTTCCCAAAACTCATTACAATAGTTGATCACAATGGATTTCACAACAATACTAGCAATAACAATGATACTCAATGATAAACCTAGGAGAAAATTCAAGTAACTCATAGAAAAAAGAACAACAGTGAATGACATGGAACAACAGTGAACAACAACAAAAAAAGAACCTCAACCCATTACATAACTTGTTGCTTTATCTTTACTGTTATTGATCTGGCGTACTATTGTTCTCTTTGATAACACATTCACTGTTAGCTTTTCATTTTCCAGGAATGTCTAGTTGTTTTCTTCCTTGACTTTTGTTTCCATTCACAACCTTCTTTTCTTCCCATAGAAGCCATTGGATTTGAGAGAATACAATGATTAACAAATGCTTGTGGAGAAACTATTGGATGTGAACATTGGATTTCCTTCAAGTAACATGAATTGGATTGTGACTTCCATAACCTACCATGGACTTGTATTGGGTCATGGTTGGTTCAAGATAACTAGAAGTACTTCCAACTCCCTCTCTATGTGCTCCACCTTACTGGTGCATTTTACCTAGAACCGGTGCATTAAATCTCTTGTCTTTAGTTGTTGCTAATGGATATAAAGTTTATACACTTGCATCTTAAGGATGATTTTCAAATGCCCTTATGTCCTTGGGATTGAGCTCATGGTATTTGAGAGGGAAATTATTTCTATTATTTTTTGGTGAACATTTCCTCCTGACGTCTATATCCAATATGGTTGGTTGGATACTCTTGGATGGAGGCTTGGGTTAGGAGTGCCATCGTTTGGGACTTTCATCATCACCATCATCTTACAGGTTAGGTTTTATTTGATATTTAAAATTCCTTATAAATAAACTTGGATCAATTCGATGATGACATCTGAAGGGATGAAAAGATTCTTTGTATATAATGTGATCTGAAAATATCTCAGTTTTCCCATGACTACACATGCATGGAACACAGTTCCTAGTTTTATTCAATGATAATGAATGATGAAAAAGAAATGGGGCCATGAGGACAACTTTCTGATTGTATGTCAGAAAGTCCCCAACTTTCATTAGAGTGTCAGTGTATCCATCATCGATCTTAAATATATTCCCTTATACCTATGTTTATCCTTGCCTCGTTTACCATGTGACCTTGGCTCGAGTGAGAGGATGTTTGTGTTAGTCGGAAGAATGGGAAAAGTTGTCCCCTTGAGAAAAGGAAAGTTTATAGGCCATACATGGAAAGTGACGTGAAAACCATGCATCGAATGCGTAAAGGTAACAATGGGTTTTCCAAGTTTACAAAATGTCGGAGAGAGTGCCAATATGACATACTCGATGGTGACGTGCATGATGGAATGGATGTCATGTAAGGAGCATGCCACGTTGCTTACACGTGTTGCATTGTGATGGTGTCATGTGTGATGTTGATATGGGATATCTGAACATAGATCTAGGAGAGTTTGTTGTCACATATCGAGTGTCTGACTACCATGTGTTATGCCAACTGGAAGATTGATAGGTTTTCATGTTTTTTCCATGTGGTCGATGGTGGTAGTGCCATGTGTCCTAGGTGTCCATTCATATCATCTCATTTATTTTAATTCCATGCAAAATATGGAAGGGTCGATCCTCCGATGGTCGATGTGCCAATGTCAACATATTTTCATATGATGTGAGAAAACCAATGGATAGTCTACAGGTGAAAACACCTACATGGATCATGCATGATTTTTGTGCTAACATGTAGAGCACATTAGTGCACCCAATATTTTCATGTGTCAACAGATGGCTATGCCACATGTCATGGTGATTTTTAGGTTTAAGGGGGTGATGAATGGCTTGAAATTAGTGCCACGTTTCGGTAAAGGTGGAATTCGATAATAATTCCATGTGTGATTCCATGTGGCTAGCTATGGAAGTGCTACATGTTTGGGTTTTTCGTTAGATAACACGATGAGGTGTTAATGTTCGAAGGTGTAAAAGAAGCATAATAGGCTTGTGGGCCAGTGTGCCAGTAGCCAAGTGTCGTTTCAAGGTTAAGATAAGTGCAAATAAAAAGACAATGTTATGTGTTCCAAATACCATCTTGGTAAGGTATCAAATATTTTTCAGTACATGACTTCATCCAACCAATGGACAATGCAAAAGTGACAATGCCTCAATGGACCAGGTCAGCGTTCTGCACTAACATGTACACCACGTTAGTGCAGGTTTATGTTTCCTTTCAGATGGCTGGTGTTGATAATTCCATGTGTTCTAAGTGATCTCTTATACCAGGTTGCGTGTTCTCGGGATATGAAAAATATGAGATGGTCAATGTACCTATGTCATGACATACTGAGATGACATGATTGGATCAATGGAAAATGCACAAGAGACAACACCTGGATGGACCATGTGAGCATTATGTATTGACATCTATAGTGTGTCAATGGACCTAGGAGGGCCAGGTCACAATATACATTGTCCCATATCTCATGGAATTTTTTTATTTTGAGGGGTCATTTCATGACGTGAAATCAATGTGATGTGTCAATAAATGTGGAAGGCAATGATATGGCCATTTGTGATGCTAGGTGGTTGGTTGTGGCAGGGCCAGATGCTTGGGATGACAGTTAGACCACTGGATCAAATGTTAAGATTTGAAGTCATAAAAGAAACATAATACGCTCATGGATCAATGTACTGATAGCCAACTATCATTCCATGGTTAATACAAGTGACAATAAAACGATAGGGCCCTGTGTCTTAGGTTCCAGCTCAACAATGGATCAGACCTTTGAACTATGTAAAATATGGATCATGTTACTATTGTATCAATTGATGGGAGGGATTTGAGTGGTTATCTTAACCACAAGGGGAGGGGGTTGCAATCCATCTATTTTTGACAACTCATTAAAGGATAAACTCTCATTGATTTTTCTGGCCCCTCCTCATTCTGTTAAACCTAGAACATGTGCAGGGGATCATGATTAGAGCTAGACCATCGATATAGACTTCCCATTATCTGTACCACTCATATTTTGCAGGGACCTGTTGCAAGAGGAGACATGGTTTTGTCCATGTTTCTTAATTCCAAGTGAACCTGCAATTTCAACCCCTCGTGAGAGTTGGTATCATGTAATTATGCAAAAGAGTGTTGGGCATGTGGAAAGGAAGATGTGGCCAGTTCCTAATATCATATGTGTCACTGGAAAAGTCTGAACACCTAGTTCTAGTAGTGCCACAAGTCACTATTCATCAACCATTTTCAGGTCATTCCTTTGGTTGATGAATATGGAAGATAAGATAATATAATTTACAGTATGACAAAACTTATTTGTCAATGATAAATGTCAAATATTTTCACCTTGAATTTAAACAAATTATATTAATCTTCTAGTCCCTTAGTTTTTGTGTCAAATCTAATGTACTAGTCCTGGATCCTCATCCCTTAGATCTATTGACTCAGAGATATCATATGTGGATCAGATGAGAAGGTTGTCTTGCACCTTGGATATACTGGGATACCAAAATGTTGGTGTATGGGAGTCAATGTGTACAAGACTCTATTGACAATCCATGTTCTTGATCGTCCGGTGCCTCAATTGACCAACATGCCATATTGTTGGTGGGCCAGCATCCGAGATACTAGTATCAGTGACTGTAACTATTCACCAAGGAGTAGAAACATGGTCCAAGCATGAGATGACCCAATATCCCAATAGAGAAAGGTTCCTGGCTATGGTTCCATCTTCTCGTTGTACAATTTGAGTCGCGAAAGATGATTGTATCTATCGAATACAAAGACATAATATTTTTTTTGTTTGGTTCAAAATCCATTCCATATACTGCAAAAATGATTGATTTTCATATAGTGGTCATTTCCACCAATGTTAAGCTGAAAAAAATGTCAAATTTGCCAACTAAATTCTTGAGTTTTAATCCTGGAGAATGATGATGCAATATCTAGATTTTTTTTTCCTAGATGTCCATAAAATATCAACATTGCAAATCTAAACATAGTAATAAAAAATCTTCCTAACATATAAAAATAACAATTGCAAACAATAATAGTTTAAAGAATAAACTTTTCCTTGTTTGGGAAAAAATAAATTCCATAAACTTTGAGTATATTAGCTTTGGTTATAGCAGAAAACTTCTATAATCAACAATATTTATCATATTCTTTTTTTTCCATGATTGGAATAAAATAAATCTAATCATTAATAATTTGCAGGTCATTCCTTTGGTGCATGCATATGGAGAATGAAATAATAGAGTTTAGGTTATAGTAAAAATTATTTTTTAATGATGGATGCAAAATAATTTGATCTTTGTAATCAACATATGCCACGTTGAATTTGAAGTAGATTATATTAATCTTCTATAACCCTAATTCAATAGTCATTGATCTGTATAAGTTTTTTTTCATGTAAGGTTCCCGCAGTGCATGCATGTTGCATTCCCTTATATGCTTAAATTTCCACCATTTCATACCATAGTTATTGATCAAATTGAACATGGATTTATTAGGACACTTGACATGTAGAGGGTGAAAAGATTCCATATAGCATTCTTGGTTACCATATTGTTACAACTATTCCATTGAAACAAATTTCAATGGGAAAGTTTCTTTGCAAGTTTTTCTTACGAAAGTGACAATTTGTCCTTAATGAGAGAATGAAAATATGGAATTGATACCAACATATAGCATTGTTTCATGTTTCCTGATTGTTGATTAGAACATGTCCAACAACAATTTCCAATAAATACATTGTTCCAATTTACAGTAGAAATACAACTGCAATACAAAATTCTATTTGGCCTTATTGTCAAAAAAATATTTGACAAGATAGAAAGTGATAAACATGCAGATTTGTTAAGTGCTCAATATAGGAACTACAAGATATGCCCAATACAAACAAAAATGACTTGGCGACAACAAATACATTGTCTCATTTTTTAGTAGAGACAAAGTTGAAATTCAAGTATCTAGATGGGAATAATGTCAAAAAAATATTTAATAACAACTCTTACACACACATATCCGTTGTCTATTGAACAAAGTAAATGTAATACGAGTAAAATTGAAACCAAAATGATGCCCTAGATGATTGTTTATAATAACTCTTGTTTTTTTTGGAGTTTACAATTGTCGACCAAGATAATGTGCATATATGCTTTGTTTCCTATGAATGCCTTATAGGTCAACCTGTAAAGTGAAATGTAAGTTAGAACCAACTTACAATAGTCTATGAGGCCAAACACAATATATAATAGTCCAGCTAAAATTGTGTTTTGTACCCTTTTTTTTCTCTTCAACTAACTTGTTTGTTGTTACAGTTTTTTGTTGAGCTGATATGCAAGACAAAATTGTCCTCATTTAATGTAAACTTACCATGTACCTGGAAGTCACATAACATAAACACAATAGTTTATTGTTTTTAAAGATATGTTTCCTATGCCATATGCATTAGGGTAGGAAGCACATCTTGCAATATTGGGAGTCTAATTCTACATTGCACAATTTTTTTTTCTATTGTTCGGATGATAGCTTTGAGAAAATGTTTATATTCATAAGAGCATCTGTCATTGCATACCACAAAGTTAATTGTGGCACCATATATTAATGCACCAAAAGAACTAGCGGAATTGCACTTGACACACACAGGTTCAAAAGGAGTCAAATATGTATTTGTTGTTTCTAAGGAACATTCAACCTATGTACATGACATAATAGTTAAAATAATTGAAAATACAATATGTATATGTAAACCTGATTTTTTACAAGAAGTTCATGCATTCCATTGTATATGTATACTTACAATAGTCTTGGAGCATGTTATATTTTTCATATCATCTACTGTATTTATTCTCAAGTCAGTTATAAATATTGATTGTGTTGAATGAAAGACCTTTTCTTTGACATAACTATGTTTGGTTATATTTTTGAAAATCATAAGGGGAAATTCCCCTCTTTTCAATCACTATTCTATTGAAGAAAATAAGTGTGCATATGTGTCAAATTGTTGAAGCTATAACAAAGAACATTAAAATAGTTATGGAATATGATTGGGTACATTTTAGGATATCAAAATAAGAAAAAAAGAAAAAAAATAGAACTGGTATCATTTTCTTATCGTCATCCAAGACACCATCCTTTATATGGAGAATGAATTGCAATCTAACCTTTTGTAATGTTTTATGGAAGCACCAATGGTTCCAATTGGATACAAGTCCTTATTTTCAACAAATTGTCTTATTGTTGTGTTTGGAATGAACTTGTATTCAACACAACATGTCGATATTGTTTCCACAATAGTTGAGTCATGTAAGAATATGATACAATCATAGTATCCACGATCGTATATAGTTTTTGGTATTATTTTAAAATCTGTGATGGATATTCCATTGTGAGAAATGATTTTTTCCTCATGTCTCCATTATGTCTCCAATGAATATTTGTCTCATTTATTGGTTGTTTGGGTATTCTACTAATACCATACTTGGTGGTGGTGTTTTGGGTCTGTTGCCAATGTTTTAACCAAAAAACTGATATGAAGGACATTTTGAGCACATTGTTTTTTGGATGTTTCCTGAATTAGTGTCAGAATTTGAATGAACTGAATTAGTCAAATTTTAATAGGAACACCTCTTAGCGTTTCCATGTTTTATTGTGGTGTTCTCTTTGTCTGTGCATCCCATTATTTCTTATGATCTGAAAAACAATGGCATTATACAATACAAGCATATTTAGCATGGCATAGCATAATAATTAATTGTAAATTTCTATTTTCTAAATGCAACATGAACCTAATCTATGAATATTTACACATGTGCTTTGTGATGTTCTGATCTTTGTGATGATTGAATCCCAACACTTCCTTCATTTTTCCAACTTTTTCTTTTCCTGACATAAAAAAAAATTGGGTCTACTATGTAAAGAAACAAACATGCACAACATATTGTATTATAATCTCACATTTTTTATATTGACATTTTTTTTTTCGCAGGCAAAATCAGAGAAGACATATAACATGTCAACATACCAAGGGTTCCATAACGATTATTGCAATACCTAATTGAAATATGTCCAGTTGCTTATATGATTGCATTGCATGCATATATGTCTGTTCATAATGTATTCCATGTATATTTTCTCAAGAAATATATACCTGATGCTAATCATGTTATTGATTGGAATGTGATTCAAGTGGAACAAGAAGGTGCTTTCTAAGTTCATTGGGTATGCATTCTAGACCAGAAAATCAAACAACTCTGAAATCGATCCATGGGGCTTGTAAAGGTCCAATGGACATGTTAAGGTCCTAACCCGCACATAGCTAGATCAATGTATGCGGATGTAATAAAGGTCAATATTAATAAGACCTTTCAATAAAATAGAATAAGGCGGATGTAAGAAGACCTAATAGAAGCTTCTGCTTCTAGAAGGATCT
>SNQJ01S0219465.1:0-15212 GCA_010110895.2 Picea sitchensis
AGTGTTTTTCCCTTTTAAATGATGATGGTAACATGGAGTTCCTTCTGGTGCGTTTTGGGCACATCATTCTGCATATTTAAAATACGGATAGCCATGAATGTCCTTCTGGTGTGTCCCTGTACATGTTTTTCCCTTTTAAATTGAGACTGTAATTGCTATTTAAATGCTCACGAATTTTCCATTCAAAACGTGATTGAGATTGATGTTTAAATGCTCACGATTTTGCCATCCAAAATGTGATTGAGTTGTTGTTTAATTTCCCACGATTTTTTCCTTTAAAATGTGAAGAGATTGTTGTTAAAATTACCCACGTTTTTTCTTTTAAAGATTGACTTAGCTTGTTGTAATTACCCACGATTTTTTTCCTTTAGAACGTTGCCAGAGCTTGTTGTAATTACCCATGATTTTTGTCTTTATAATGTTGACTGAGCTTGCTGGAATGACCAAAAATTTACCAAAACAATTGCTACAGTTAATTGGCTTGTTAATTGCAATGTTAAATGCTATATTAATTGCCTTATTAAATGCTAGAACAATTTCTATAGCACTGTGAATGGTCAGCAGATTCCTACTTATTGATTAAATGTCGGAGCGAGTTAAATAGTTAACAGTTATGTAAATTGCCTTGTTTTTGCGCTATTAATCGTTATGTTAACCGTCATATAAATTGCCATGCTACTGTTATATTAATTGTTATGTTAATTAACATGATAATCGCCTTGTTAGTGCTATAATACTTGTTATTAAAATAGTCATGCAAACTACCCTGTTATTGCTCAATTAATTGATTATGTTAATCATTATGTTAAATGCTTTGTTAACTGTTGTAATAAATTGTTATGTAACAGATATGTAATTACCTTGTTGATTTGCTACAACAATGTTATTAGCTGGCAGTTTCCTCCTCAATGATAATAAATAGCTAGTGTGGTTAGTTCAATCATTATAGCTAGAGTAATGTTGAGGTTTAACTATTCATAAGTGCTAATGGTAGCATTCCACTTTAAGAATGTTAATGTTGTTATTCAAGTTTATGGCTAGTTGGATGGGGATTCGGATTAATATAGTATTGTCCATTTAGGATGTAATAAATATTAAAATTAGTATGATGAGTAAAGACTAGATTGCAAATTTTAGACTTGCTAAATTAGATATGTAATTGATGTTGGTTGGATTTATAGATATCGCCTAATTGGTAACTCAGACTCGCTAAATTTGAGTCGTAATTCATGTTAAGTTCGGTTGGTAACTCGTTGACTAAGGGAATTTAGACTGGTTAATTGATCTGTAATTAACGCCAATTTAAATCATATATATTGACCATTTAGCCTTGATTAATGGTTGGGCTGTTGACGAAGTCATTTTTAGCTTGTGCTTCCCATTGAGGGTGTTGTTGCTCATTTTAATTAATGTTTGTACTTGATTTTGTAAACATTTAATATGTTTGGTTTGCTCATTGTAAGGGTTCTAGTTACTTGTGTAATTAATTTTGGGTGCGTGGGGTTGTTAGGATGATTGTCCTTAGCTTAGTAGGCTTGATCTGCTTGTGTCGGGTGGGATGTAGACACCTCCTTGTTCCTTAGAATAGTCACCAGCCTTGAGACCTTAAATGGTCAAAATCGATGAGAACTTGGACTTGAGCATTGCTTATATGTCCTGGAGGTCCTAACCATTGCAGGGTAGGATGGGCAGGTAGTCATTCTTATTCTTCGTTGGTTGAATGTCGTACATTGCTTCCAGGTGCTTGATGTGCTTTTATGTTAGGACGTTATATTGTTGTTGCGTGATTTGTATGCTGTTAGGTCGTCATGTTTGTTGTGGCGTGAGTTGCATTGTGTTCGTCGTCGTGTTGAAATGTTGAGTATAATGTCATTACCTTGTTACGTGTATGAACTAACCTAGAGGGGTGATTCAGTTAGTGTAGATTTATTAATAATTTCTCTCCTTTTTAACTTTGAATCATTAATCTTAGTGGCAAGTGAGTTCTTACTGCGGAAATCCGTGAGTTATAAACATAAAGTGTATAAATATAATGAACAATAACACACATCGGGCCATTCATGGTATGAGACATATATTTTTCAAGAGGAAACCCATCTAGGGAAAAAACTTCGTCTTCTTAAGATGTTCAGTAATCTTTCAACTTTGTTACATCTCATCTTCATGAGCACCAACTCATAGAGGCTATGAACCTCCGACATTGCCGCCACCTAACAATGGAGCAAATTAACTCCTTAATACGTAACTTTACTCCATCAGGAAGCAATCAATTTCTTTTACTTCAAAGACTAACCCATCGAAGGCACCAACCTTCCATTCTATTAAAGTACCCACTTGGTAAAGGGAAAGAGGTAATAATGCCTCTAGCACCACCCTACCACCCTAATTTATCAAAATAAATATTGCTTTAATCAACTCATACATTCAGATAAAGCTTGCATACCCATTCTGCTGAACTGCTCTGCATTCTTTACCGCTCTCGACTGCTACTCCTCACTGCCTCCTCTCGCACCGTTTCTGTGATCTTCTCCGCTATGCAGATTCACCTCCTTTTTTTCCCATTCATAGCGCTCACTTTTCTCACATCAACAACACCTATTCCCCTCGCTCAAGCGCATTTTATAGATTCTACATGCAAAGGTTTTCCCAGCGCAAGCCAACCGCAACTCTAGTTTCAGCCTTTCTTTCCTCGCCGTGATGCCAGCTCTCCTTGGATTTTCTGCGATTCTTTGTATGCCTCCCTTTACGCATACACTTCATGCAACTAATCAGCCTATTTTAGACTAAAAGCCTTCGCTTTCTCCAACCCAGCTTTTCGCTTATTTGTTCTTTTCTCAGTTTTTCATGCCAAATGTCCCCATTTTCTGAACCGGCTCTTTTACTTTGCCTCTATACACATCATCTAACGTTGTGTCTTAAGATTCAAGGCTCCAAAAGAGTCGTTTCAGTCGTTTCAAAGATTCGGTGTTTTCAAAGATACTTCACTTTTTGTGTTAAAAGATCTCGTTTGCTTCCAAATACCGTTTCTCAAAGATTCATGTTCCAAATGTTTCAAAGATTCGTGTTCCAAACAATGAAGCCAGCATCTACTGCTTCAGCATGTTTCACTTTTTGTGTTGCAAAGATCAGAGCTGTACTGCCAGCACTGCTCAGATAAATTAATTCCTGGATCAATCAAGGCCATTCTTCATATAGCCATCAATGGACAACCTTTAACCATCTCATATGAAGCCAGGAAGTTCCACCGTTTCAAAGATCAAGTTTTCACTGTGGTTTCAGACATTTGTGTTGGCAAGACAGATTAGTGTTATGGGTACATTTGTATTGTAAAATATATTTCAAGCTCCGTGTTTCTCTATAAACAATCGATTGCCATCAATGACAACCTTGATCATCTCAAGGGCTATTCTTCGGTTGTAGCCATATCTAACAATCTCCCCTTTGGTACTGATGGTAATATGTTCATTTCTCCCCTTTTATCAATAAGTAAAGGGTTAACCGCTTCTCCTCAAGTCTCCCCGACTTGGTGCACTCCATCATAATACCGTTCAACCAGCTCTTTTAAAAAGATCCCATGGACCTCGCGACTCTTTGAATCAATCGCCTATGCTCATTATATCTGTAATGTTGATATAGAAGCATTCAACATGTCTCTTCAGTGGACTGTTGGCACACGCCTCCGACAAAGTGCAAGAGATTGTTGTGAAATCGTAGGATCTCCCATCTTCCTCACTGAGTAGGTATTCAAACTGTGCTTTGGGTAACGGTTTGGTAAATATATCAGCAATCTGTTCTGTATAGGGTATATAGTTCAGTTGAAAATTTATGTTTGATACTTGTTCTCTGGGAAAGTGATATTTTATAGGAATGTGATTAGTTTTGGAATGAAGAACTGATTCTTGGAAACACTAATAGTACCCGTATTATCACAGTGAAGAGGAAAGGGTTCTTCATATACCTTCGTCCAGAGTTTGTATCATCCATACACTGGAAAATAACATGCCAACATATCTCCGCTCGTAGACGTGAGCTATAGAATCCTTTACTTCGTTTAGCCATGCAACTAATCCATCTCCCAAAAGAATGCACCTCCACTTAGCTCTTTCTTTCATCTACACTATTGGCCCAATCTGCATCAATATGCTATCGTATTGAATTTTGATTTCTTGGTACTTCACAAACCATAAGACAGAGTGCCTTTATATTTGAAAATCTCTTTTGACAAATACTAAGTGATGTATAGCACTTCCTACCTGGGACCAGGTATCTCTTTGATCCACTTCAGTGTCATCTTTGTCTAATTTAAATTACTGCACCATGGTGTACCCACGGAGAGTACCCTCTTCCATTTGAAACCTTCAACATCTCCTCCTGAATACCTTCTCTTGGGGGAGGAATAAACCTTCATCATTCGAGTAATTTGAAGACCAAGGAAGGATGACAGCTCTCCAAACATAGAGACATCTCAAATTTGGATTTCATTGCATTAGCAAACCATTGAACAGAGGGAGTGATTAGTACGTACTAAAAAGTAATACACATCATCAACATAAACTAACACAACCAAGAACTGTAGCACTCCTCTGATTTCAGTACAATTATCCGCAGAATCTTTCTTGAAGCCTTGTCATGTAGATATTTGTCCAATCTCCCATACTAGCCTCTTGGTGCTTGCTTCAACCCAAACGCTTTTCAAATGTTATAGTCAAGTGTTTTATTCCAAGTGAGAGAAAACCTTCCTGTTGTTCCATACACTTCCTCTTCTAAATTCCAATTTAGAAATGTCGACTTTACGGTCCAACTATATACTTTGAATCGTTAGACATGGTATAGGCTAAAAACATTCTTGTAACCTCCATTCTTGCCACTGAGCAAACGTTTCATCAAAGTCTTGTCCTTCAATCAGTGCATATCCCTCTTTGGTGACTAGTCTTCTACTGTATTTCTCATTAGGGCCCTGACCTTTGTTCATTTAACTTATTCTTAAAGACCCATTTGATCCTATCACATTCTTTCGTCTCCATGCCCCAGCACAAGATCCCGTGTGTTATTTTCCTTCAATCTCGGTCCAACTCCCCATTCTGTGGCTGCTATCCAGTCTTTGTCTTTACATGATTCATTAAAACTTTTTTGTTCAATTTTAGATAAGAAGGCGACATGTGATGTTTCAGATTCTGCCAAAATTTTCCTCTAGTTTGAACCCCCTGTTTCCTCATCACCAATGGACGTATTCCCATTATCTTCTGGCACCTGGGAAGAAGACCTACCTGGTCGTTGGGAATCTCTCCTTCATCCTCCTGCTTCCATTCTTCCTCCCGTGGACTTTTGACCTCGTTTCTTCATCTTTCATCCTCCAAGCCCCGACTCTCATCATCTCTGTGGATCAGAGTTCTAAGGACATTCTTCATCTACTTTAACATCTATGCCATCAACCATTCTATGCAGCCTCTTGTTATAGCATCTGAAGCCTTTGCTATTTGTAGCATATCCTAGAAAGATTCCTTCATCACTGGCCATCATAATTCTTTCACCCGCATTTTCTACCATTATTCTTGATGTGGTGCATTTGCTTCCAAAAGACCTCAGGCGACACGGGCAGGTCTTCCAAAACCATAGAGGATATGGAGTCTTATCATCAAGGCTTGTCCGTCGTAGCTTGGCTAAGAATGTGCAATATCAAGCAGCGAACGTCACCCGTAAGCTTTAGGTAAAACATCCTTTTCCCTTCATCATTATCGTGCTATTTACGAATCGTCGGCCTCGCTCTTTCTACCACTCATTTGCCGGTATGCTTCAGAAATTGGTGTATTCTCCGGCGCTGCTCATCACAAACTTTAATTGCTCGGTTAACCCTCCCTCCCTCGCCGACCGTGATAGCTTTTTTCTTCCTGTCTGATTTTCTGTCAACGCTTGAAGTGTTTGAACTTGGCAAATGCTTCGGATTTCTCTTTGAGGAACGCAAACCATGTCAATCTAGAATAATCATCAAAACCAAAGGTTTTCTTTAGTTCTCGTACCTTCCTTTGATGGGCCATTGCATCCATATGAACTAACTCAAGGCCTGGGCTCGACATGGGAAAACTTTATTTAACCTGACTCGTACGGGCTTTTCTCCCATTTGATATGGTTGCAATAATAATATCATGTGGTTTTGATGGCTTCCGGGAAATCTCTCATCACGCTCGCTTTCGAAGTTTTATTAGATGATCAAAGTGTAAGTGTCCCAAATTTTCCAGGCTACTTTCATTCATCATGTTTACTCAGATGACATTCTTCTCTTCCTTCTTTAGAATGTAAACATTATTTTCTGTTCTCCTTTGGCAACTAGTTTTCCGAGGAGACCTCTTTAATTTTACGGTCTTTAAAGAAACGTAACTTCAGCATCCTTATCATCCGGTTTTAACTAAGAAGGTTGTGCTTTAATCCGCTTCTACAAATAACACGCTTTGAGCTTTTCCCCTTCCATTCCTCAGACTAACCATTCCCCTCGCTCCTCTGATCTTTCCTGGTGAATTGTTTCCAAAAGTTACCTTTCCACCTTTTCGCTCAGACAGGGTAATAAAATTCTCATTATCTCCCATCATATGCTTTGAACATCCATTGCCAGTCAAAATGGGTCCTCTCCTGCTGAACTGAGAGCCCAAGGTTACAATGAGACTTATCTTTCTTTCTCTCACATACATTTTGTCTACCTATATTTCATTTTAACTCGCTTTGTAATGTTTAAATTATAGAATCAGAAGGTTACGTCCAAAGTTAGAACAATTGTAGCATTTGGTTCATTGTAGGCGAGTCAAATGATTAGGATTGTTGTTCTCTTTTACCCTACAGGCAACACCTAATCTCAGGATATTACTGCTTTTGACACAATCTCAGAATGCTTCAGATTATAAAAAACAGCTTGCGCCAGGTCCAAAGTTATTAGCAAAGAATAATAATAACCATTGAAGAAATTAGTATTCCTGAATCTTGGTTGATTCCTTTAGGGAAGATAATACATTGACTTTGGTCCTCACGTTTGTAATTTTGGTCTGCATTTTGAACTCCTCATATTTTGACCTCTTTTCTGGACATCTTGGTTGTACTAGTTTATTGATTGAACCAACATTTGCTTGTTTTTTCTTATTACTTAGTCTCCGTTGTTTGGTAAATGGACATGCTCCAATATTTTCTATTTTAGGACCTTCCAACTGCTTGCATATCTGAAACTTAATCACCTTGGATAATTCTGTATTCTTTAACTTACTAATGTTTGCATCTTCTTCTTTTATAATTCCTAGACCGATTGCTCTATGGAGGTCTGTCCTGTTAGCTATTGTTTAGCTCTCCTAAGCTTTGATACTAGATATTCTCCGGATTATACCAGTTTGATATTTTCCTAACCCTTCCTTTAATGCCATAACTTCTTCTCTAGATGTTCATCTCGATTCAGCCCTCTCAAAATTTGGGGTCAGTTGTTTTAGGATTTCTTCAATTTTCTTCTCCTCTTAAAGTTCTAGCTTCAATAGGGGAATGTCTATTGTATTTTTTTTCATACTGGATTAATAACTGCTTTTGCTTCCTTTTCTTTCTTTGGCTCCTCAGCTTCATCTATTTTCCGTGGCACTAATCAAATTTCTCCTTCCATACTCCGCTTCAAGATCCATACTATTCTCTCTCAACAAATGGCCTGTTCTATGGCTATAAGCATGAAGTCATCTTCAATTCCTCATAGAAGATTCAATTATCTCAGATTCTCTCAGAAATTCATCATTGTTTATACAATACTTTTCTCTTGTTATTCTTATACTTATTTTCTTTATTATATTTCTCTTTCCTTGGAAACCTTTCTTCATAAGTCGGTTCTCGCTCTTCTCTTTATGGAAAATGCGTCTCACCTTTACCACGCTTGAAACATTTAAAGGTGTTTCCTCGCTGGAAATTTCTTCATCCGCTTTAAACCTTCTACAAATTTTGTTCTCGATTTCTATCCGCCAGCTTCCGACTTATTCTCCTTTCAATGAGGCTTCCTAGGATGAGTTTTGATCCTGCTAATCCCTCATTTCATAGGCTAAAGTTCCTGTGAAACTGATCAAGGAGCAATACTGTCTTGAGTTTACCATCTCTTCTACAGGATTCTAGACTTGAATCTTTCTCGTAGAGATCTCAACATTTTCTCGACAAGAAGTGAGTCATCAATTGCTTCTCCTAAACCCCTCATAGCATTTTCCATTTCATCAACTCTCAAGAAAACTTACTTATATTTTCATCATCATTCATCTTCAACCGCTCAAATCTCACCATGAGCTTTTTGTAGTTTGTCATCTTTAACTTTCTTGTTTCCCTCATAGCTACTTATCCGCTTTTCCCACATTTCTTTAGCGCTTGAAGATTCATTACCTTCACAAATTCTCATTCAGCCTGCACCAATCGGTGAATAGCATTCATAGCTTTTGCATTAAAGCAGAACTCTAAATTTTTCATCTTTAGACGTAAATACGCTTGGTTTTGTATATCCCCGTTTCCACTACTCCCAAACATCCGGCTCCCCGTGGTATATTAAGTATAAATTCTCATTCTTACCTTCCGTATATAAAATTTGTGCCATTGAAAATGGTGCCTTTGTTATTGAACCATCATGACTAGTCATGGTTCCAATCAGGATCTTACCTTACACTAAACGTAACTCGCCTTTATACCAATTGTTACGTGTAAGGAACGAATCAGAGGGGTGATTCAGTTAGTGTAGATTTATTAATAATTTCTCTCCTTTATAACTTTGAAATCATTAATCTTAGTGGCGCGAGTTCCTACTGCGGAAATCCGTAGTTATAAACATAAAGCGTATAACATAAAGAACAAATGGGCTAACACACAAGCAGTTTTCATTCACAAGTATGAGACATGTATTTTTCTGCGAGGAAACCCAAATAGGGGAAAACTCGCCTTTCTTTTAAGATGTTCGGAAGAAGCTTCAACTTTGTTGTCCATCTCCCTTTCATGAGCACCAACTCATAGAGAGGTTGCTAACCATTGCCGGGCGACTTCACCGGGTCGAGAGCACCTAACTCCGCCAGAATCCCAAAGACCTAATCGGTGGAAGTAATCAATTTTACCAAGACTAACCAATGAAGGTACCAACTGATTCTATTAAGCACCTACTTAGTGAAAGAGACATACGCCTCTGTAAAAATCCAATTCTTCTACCACCCTATCGGTCAAAATAAATATTTTTAAATCAACTCATACATTCGTGATATAAGCGGTATAGCTCATTCTCGCCGACTGCTTCGTGATTCTTTATCGTTTCCTCGACTACATCATTTCACCGTTCTCTCGCGGTACTGTTTCGATCTTCTCCCCGCCACGCAGATTCACCCTTTTCTCCCATTCATAGCGCTCACTTTTTTCTCACATCAACAAGACTCATTCTCTGCTCAAGCGCATTTTATAGATTCTCTACATGCAAAGGTTTTCCATGCAACTTCTAACCGCAACTCTAGTTTCCCCTTTCAGCCTTTCTTCGCTGTGATGCCACCTTCTTGATTTTTCGACCGCTTCTTTAGATGCCTCCTTTACGTGATGCCACTTCATGCAACGCTGCCTTAACTGCCAGTCTATTTTTAAACTAAAAGTCCTTCCGCTTTAACTCCAAATGCGCTTCTTTTTCGCTTATTTGTTCTTCTCGCTTGTGATGCCGGCGTTTCTCCTCGATTGAATCGCTCTTTACTTATTCTCCTCTATATAGTGTTTACATCATCTAACGCTAGGTTCCAAAGACTGCTGCTCCAGTAGTCATGTTTCGTACAGTCAGAGCCAAAGATCTATGTTTCAAACAGATGTTTCTAATTTCTTGTGTTGGTAAAGATTCAGGAGCTTGTTTCCCAACACAGAGCCAAGATTCACAACGTTAGTCAGAGCCAAGATTCGTGTTCCAATAACAGGAAATGATTCACGTTTCAACATGTTTCTAATTTTGTTAAAGATCTGTTTTACTTTGAAAGATTCCGTGTTCGTATAAACAATCTTGATCATCTCAAGGCCATTCTTCAAGAGTAGCCATCAATGAAACTTTAACCATCTCAAGTAGCTTCGTTCAAAGATCGCTTTTCACCGTGTTTGTAATTTAGAAGGTGCTAGTCAGCATTTGCCATGCATATTTGTATTGGTACCGTTTCAAGATTCTGCTCTTCATAAAACAATCGATTGCCATCAATGACAACCTTTGATTCTCAACGCCATCTCAAGTAGCCATATTTCCAACATACCTTCCTACACACACACACAAAGAAAAAAAGCCTATGCTTTTACCGCTTGTACATCGTAGGAGTCGTGTAATTTGATGGGGATATTCTAATTTATCCCTAAGTCGAATAATCGCTTTGAGATATATCATCCCTCATTTTTCTAAGTATTAACACAAAATGAATGTGAGACCTATGATCTCCCTAACATCTCCATTGATCAAGCTCTGAGCCTCCCCTTCTTATGGTTGGGATGAAAATCTATCATAATTCACTTGTCAAACAAGTGGAAAATCTATCATAAACAGTGGGACAGTTTTTAGTATCTGTTATGAATCATCACCTTGTAATGTTCCAAAAACCGAAAAAAAAAAAAATAATCAGACAATTATCCCACATGTTTTGATTCAAGCAATTAAGTCTTCTATTATAAAGTTTGAGTTTGAAAGTTTATTAGAGACCTTAATTTCATTGATTTTCTTTACTATGCAACTTAAAACTTCCTACCTAACGATACAATAAGTGTATACTCATCCCTTCAATGTTATTTAAAGTCTTGTAAGTTTTACCAATATTTTCTTATCTGTTGACGCCTATAACACTAGCACAGATTTAACCATAAAAGCGACTTGTAAACAAGTCTGTTACTTCCATACCTCTAATCGGAAGGAAGATTCGCCAACGTTTCTTGCTATGCTCCTACAGTTTGTGGGAAAACAACAAATAATCGGGTTTCGGCGATTTTTCAATGCGAGACACACAAAACAAAACAAAGGGCCATGCCATTGCCGAAACGTGAAAGAAAAAGGGAAGGAATGTGGACCGCACTGAGTTTCGGGTTCAGGTTTTCATGAGTACGTAAGCCAAAACATCTACACACCAACTCCTAAAATTCGTGAAAAGTGACCAAAGACTTCGAGATTGCAAGTACAAAAGCCAAACATCACACACAACAACTCCCTCGAATTAAGTGACTAGCACTTCGTGATTTCTATGTTCAGGATTTCGTGGAGTGCAAGTGCCCCAAACAACAACATATATAAACGTCCGAAATGCAAAAAAGGAAAGGTTGGTCCCGGGTGACTTCGTGATTTCCTGGTTTCACTTGCTTTTCATAGCCAAACATCCAACATACAACAATTCTCAAATTGTGAAAAAGAAAGGAACCAATATCGTGATTTTAGGGTTCTGTTCTCAGGTTTCAAATGCTAAACAACAACATGCACACAATAATTCCCGAATTCTAAAAGGTGAAAGGATGTGGACCAACACTTCGATTTCTAGATTCGGGTTTCAAATGCCAAACAACAACACACAACAACTCTAATTTTGAAAGGTGGAAAGGGATGGGACTTAAACAATTTCTGTGATTTCTCGATTCATGGTTTCGGCTCTTCAAATTCCAAACAACCACACACAACAACTCCGACCCGAAGGTGAAAGGATGTGGGACTAACACTTCCTAGATTTCGATCTTGGTTTGAAAAGCAAGGGAACTTCGCATAGATGTAACCAGCAAGTCCCGAAAGACTAAATTCACATTATTTTCATAATTTAAGATGTTATTTCTTTCCTTTGTACCGTATCATTACTTTCGTTCTGTGAAATAGTAGGTGCAAAAGGATTCAATATCCGCTTACCTATCAATTCCAAAATCAAATTGAGTTTTATACTCATATAATCTATAAAAGGGGTAGAATAGGGTAACAGGTTCTGTAAAGGTAACTCCTATTATGTTCACTTAGATCCTCTTGTAATCAATGCATTAAACATCAACAATACTAGATCTATACATCTAGATAAATACAGGAATAAGAATATCATTCCTAGCTCGCTAATTATACTCTGATGTTCCGAGGGATCCAGTTTACTGGTTTTAACCACGTGAGAGGACCTTCCCTATTGATGTTAATTTCCTCCTTTCCTTACTTACTTATAGAAATATAAATTGTAGGTGCATCCATCTAGCATTTTACCCACAGGAGGAACAATTTTCCAAAATTTGGATGTTTATTACTTAACTTCATGATGATGATAGCTTCCACTTCCGTGTTGTGATTGGATTATTAATGATGATTCATACGGAAAACCTGCTCTCCTACATCAATATTTAGTATCTAACGACTTTATGATGCACATTGAGTTCTATGTAGTAGTCTAAACGTTTTACTTTTTGGAAGTTTTTTGGAGATTTTTTTTTGCCCGAAATCTAGTGAGGAATGGTTGGATTTGCAGACTTGAATGGTTACTTTTGTATAATCCGAGTGCACCTGAGGTTTCTCAACATGCTAAATCCATCTATACATTCAAAAATGCCATTTAAACAACATAAAATAGAGATTTTGTCCAGATTTACATTGTCGGATTCCGGCCAAAAAACACAAAACATAGAACGTTTAGCCAACTCCAATTTCCATTTATCCCTAAGTCAACACCGTTTGAGATATTCGTCTCTATTTTTCATATTAAATGACAAAAATAAACAGACACTTGTGACCTCCCTAGAATCTCCATTGATTGAGCTCTGAGCCTCCCCTTCTCTCTTATGGTTAGATTGAAAAATCTATCATGATTCAGTTGTCAAACAAGTGGAAAATCTATCATAAACAGTGCGACAGTTTTTAGTATCTATTATGAATCATCACCTTTATTCAAGAAAAACCAGGGCACCTAGAATAACTTGTTGGTAATCCTTAAATGTCCAATTTTTCACTCCTACCAAAGTCTCTTAGTCTTGGACCATTAACATGTTTTCTTAAGTCCCATAAATAAAAACTCTTAATAAATTTATTACTCACATAGATCTCCAATTATCACTAAGTTATCACTAAACCAACATTGTTTGAAATTGTTTTTCCTTTTAACTAACAAAAATAAACATGAGACCTCCCTAGCAACGTTGTGTCACTAATGGAGCTTTGAGCTTATCCTTTTGTGTTGTGATTATATTATTGATGATCATTTGTACTAAAACGATGTTTTCCTGCAATTGCAATATTTATATTTCACTGCTTTTTTTTCCATTTACAATGGGAAAATCTATTATAACTCAGTTGTTAATAACTGGGAAAGTCTATCATAACTCAACTGTCAATAAACAATGGGAAAACTCTCACTCATTGCTATGACGAATAAATTGACTCATCATTGTTACATACTAAAAAACAAAGCTACCTTTATAATTAAGTCGATACTTTCCATTTATAATTAAGTCAACACTTTCCATTTATCATTGAATCTACACAGTTTGAGATATTCCTAGGAATAACCTGCTCTCCTGCATCAATATTTAGTATTTAAGAAATTCAAACCAATTTAATTTTTTTAAACTCTCCACACGGAGTGAAAAGTATCCCATTAAACTGGGTTTTTTGTAATGTCCCCTTTTGGAAAAATTAAATATTTAATTAATTATTCCATTATATTGCCTCAAGCTAAATTTGGCAACTAATATTTAATTAATTATTATTTAATTTTAAGTGACTTCATGAAAATAACCTCATAAGGTCACTTTATTAAATAAAGTGTTCTTCTAGAAGATTTGAGAAGGTTGGGTTAGAACTCTCTAGAAAGATCCATAGAGCCATTAAAAAGGGAAGCAAACAAGTCATTTGGGCACATTGGATTTGATCATTTTCTTGTGTAGTGCTAGGTGATCCAGGGTTTTGGAAAAAAAAAATCATGGGAGTTTGGTTTGGTGGTGAGACCATCCACCCTAGTTAAACAAGGAGGGAGATCCAACCAGGGTCTTAATTGGCACTTCAGTTTTGGTTTCATCTTCAACAATTTATTGGAGAGTCTATGGCATTGTTCCAGGTTATGATTTTATGTTGTTATTAGTGTATTGCAGCTGTCATTTATGATTTATATGGTTGTATTCAGAGTCTTCATAATAATAAAATGTCCATGTTATCTCTCCCATTTTATGTTTATTTAGTGTGTATGAAATGTGTTTGATGAAATTACAAGGTTTTGCAGCGAAGTTAATGCAATAAAATTTATATTTTATTCAAAACCATAGTTTATTATCAACGGGATATTACAGTGGTATCAGAGTATGTTTCTCTGCATATGTGGGCTTTGAGGGACAAATTTCCTAGTGTGGCGGTTGATTTTATTGCTTGGTGGGTTGAGTTACTCTTGGGAGGTGAATCTTTCATTGTCTTGGCTAGATACTTAGTTGGGGGTTGTGTGAAGTACCCCAGGGACTATTTCTCACTCAGAGGGTTGAATTTCTTCCCTAGAGGCACTTATTTCATAACCTGGGCGCATCTAGTATGCACGTGAGGAAAAAATAACAGTGGTTGGGCCCATATTTCAAGACAGGAGATGGAGTTTTGGGAATAGAGCAGATATTCCTGAAGAAAGAAAGAAGATTTACCTTGTTGGGCATGTCATATTGAGGTTGCACACGGTTTCTTTCAAGATGGGCATATTTCCACTTAGAATGGGCACATTTATCCTCATATTCCTGATAGGAAGATCACTCCTCTTTAGTGTTGGGTTATATTTTCCATTGCAGGAGTAGATTTGTATGTTGTTTGGGGTCACCCTTATGTGGCCAAAACTGTATTTCACATCTAATAGGAAGAACAAGTCCATACAAATAAAACTTACAGTAGATATTCTCATATATATCATATATCTTTAGTGCCATTGTCACGAGGTAAGTTATGTATCAATGATATCTTGTTGTACTATGATTATTTCTCATTTTTATGTAGTAAATAAATGGGCTAGAATGCCAATGGTTTTTGTTGTCATATGCCTAGTATAGTTGTTGTGTTACTATTCTTTTATTGGAAAAGAGGAGCACTTGTATTCAAATTGCTTGAGTAAATCACTGTGGAAACACAAAAGATTGCATCTACATGAGTTAGTGAGTAAACGTTTTGACAGAATACCTCAGAGACCAAACTTAAACAAAACTTAGAGATTTGGGTGGGAGTTTTGAGAAATTTCAAGGGTGGTATTTTATAGTGTTTTTTC
>SNQJ01S0219466.1:0-15212 GCA_010110895.2 Picea sitchensis
AAACCTAGGGTCTCCAACTTCTCATGGCCATAACTCTCTAACCGTGAGGAATTATGTGACGTTCCACATACCATTAGAAATGACATGACAAGAAATATCCATCTAGGATATTTTACCTAACAAATTCACTTTCATTCATCTCATTATTCCACAATTAAGCATGGGTTCTCTTACTCCACAAAGCGTCTTCCCATGAGGGATTTCACCATAAGGGGACCACTTTGGAGTTCATCCATATTTACTTCTTATCAAGAATGAAAAAACAATAATGAGTCATATTTACATCAAAAAATATTGCGTCCATTACCCAAACCTTTGTGCTATGGGGATTTCTTCAAGGGTTGACATCAATGACAACCAACCTTAATCAACAACGTATGCAAGAAGATGACATACCCAAGACTGCCTTTTGAACTCACGAGGGTCACTATGAGTTTTTTTTCATGCCCTTTGGCCTGTGTAATTCCCCCTCCACCTTCCAAATTCTCATGAATCATGTCTTCCATCCTTTTCTCCATCATTTTGTCTTATTTTTCTTTGATGATGTTCTCATCTATAGTAAAACTTGGCAATCTCATCTTTCCCATGTGGATCAAATTCTCCATCTACTCTCGCAGCACCAACTTTTCCTCAATCACTTTAAATGTTCTTTTGGAGCCTCAGAAGTAGAGTACTTAGGTCATATTGTTGGAAAGGTTGGTGTCCAGGTGGATCCTAAAAATATTGAAGCAATGCCGGACTGGAATCGCCCCAAGACTATCGAAATCTTATGTGGTCTTTTGGGTTTAACCAGCTATTATCGCAAGTTTGTTCGTAATTATGGGAAGATTGCGGCCCCTCTCACTGCTCTCCTTAAAAATAATTCTTTCACTTGGACTCTCACAGCGGATCAAGATTTTCAATCTTTAAAGGCAGCTATGTGTACTACTCTGGTCTTGGACCTTCCTGATTTCACAAAAACCTTCGTCCTCGAATGTGATGCCTCGGGCAAAGGAATCAAAGTTGTCCTTATGTAAGAAGGCATACCTTTGGCCTTTATTAGCAAACAATTGTCTAAACGCCATTTGGGCCAATCAATCTATGAAAAGGAAATGTTGGCTATTATGCATTCAATGGATCTCTGGTGCCCTTATCTCCTGGGGAAACGCTCCCAAATTAAGACAGATAATCAAATCCTCAAGTATTTTCTAGAGCAACGACCTTCCTCCCCGGAGCAACAAAAATGGGTAACTAATCTCTTTGGTTATGATTATGAGATCATTTACAAGAAAGGAAAAGAAAATGTGGTTGTTAATGCTCTTTCTCTAAAATATGAAGATGAAGGGTCCCTTTTTTCCCTCTCCTTCATTGTACCATATTGGCTCCAAGCTATGTGCCAAGAATGGATACATGATCCTAAAATATCGCATATGATCCAAAAATTGAAATCCAACTCTCGAGTTTCCCTAGGGTACTCTTGGCACAATGATGAACTTCGCTACAAAGGCAGTTTGTATTTGAGTAAACAATTACAACTTAAATCCATGGTGCTTTATGAGCTTCATGCTACTCCCACAGTTGGGCATTCAGGGTTTACCAAAATCTATGATCATATCAAACGTTCTTTTTTCTGGGATGGTATGAAAAAGTATGTTCACACTTTTGTAGAAGAATGTGATGTTTGTCAATGCAACAAAGGAGAAACCATCAAACCTCCTGGCACACTCCAACCACTTCCGATTCCACCCGCTATTTGGAGGGACATATCTATGGATTTTATTGTGGGATTACCTAAATCATGAAATAAGTCTGCCATCATGGTATTTGTGGATCATCTTTCCAAGTATGCTCATTTGTGTGCTCTTCAACACCCATTTACAACATCATTTGTGGCTCAACTTTTCATGGATCATATCTTCAAGATTCATGTCATGCCTCATTGTATTGTTTCTGATCGAGATCCAACTTTCACCAACAATTTTTCGCAAGACCTGTTCATACTCCAAAGCACCCAATTGCATCTCATCACTGCCTATCATCCCCAAACTGATGGTCAAATTGAAGTCGTCAATAAGTGTTTGGAGAATTATTTGAGGTGTTTTTCCTTTGAAAGGAAAAATCAATGGGCTCAATGGTTACCATTAGTTGATTGGTGGTACAATACTTCTTACCATACAACTACTCACATGACTCCTTTTGAAGAAGTATATGGCCAAAATCCACCTTCAATTCTCTCCTACATGCCAAGTGTATCGAAGGTCCAGGTGGTTGACCAAACACTTACATTCCACGAGGCTATTATTCATACCCTCAAAGAGAATTTGGTCATGGCTCGGAATCGCATGAAGCAACAAGCCGATCAAGGTCGCTCAGAATGGAAATTTGTTGAAGGAGACCAGGTATTTCTTCGACTGCAACATTATAAGAAAACTTCACTCAACGTTGAACATTGTCAGAAACTGGCACCAAAATTTTATGGTCCTTATACAATTCTCAAGCACGTTGGATGGGTGGCCTATCAATTAGCTTTACCCAATCATTCTAAGCTCCATATTTTTTTCATGTATCTTTCTTAAAGAAGGTGATTGGAACTAAGTGCCACCCTCAAACCAACCTTCCTAAGTTGGATGAAGAAGGATCCATCTGGTTGCATCCATAAGCATTTTTGGACCAGCAAGAGCATTGTCTTCATCATCATACCATCAAGGAAATGTTAGTTCATTGGAAAGGTACAACTCCAACAGATTCCACCTAGGAGCCCGATACCATTCTGCAACAATTTCCTCATCTCAAGCCTTAAGGACAAGGTTGATTCTAAGGGGGAGGGCATGCTAAGTACCTAACCTACCTAACCCCTCAAGTGGGTAGAATAATATATTTCCATGTAATAAAGGTCAATATTAATAAGGCCTAGGAATAAGGAGGAATAAGCCAAATGTAAGAACACCTAATAGAATCTTCTGCTTCTAGAAGGATCTTCCTCTAGATTATTCTTTTGATAGATAGATTTAGTATAAATAGGAATAGAGTGTATGAGAAGTTTTTTCTTGGTTATTATTGTAATAGAGATCTTCTCTGCTGGAGGTTTTCCCCTCGAAGAGGCAAGTGAACATTGCTCTCAGTAATCAAAGTTCTCTTTCTGGTGTTATTATGGTATTATTGTGATGTTGTTCTGGTTATATCAATGTTTATATGCCATTTCTAGCTAATTATTTTTGTTCTGCATACTATTTTATCTATGGAATATTACAACTAACAACATCAAATGCATGTGAAATATTTGAACATTCCATCACAAATGTCAACCATCCTACTACATTTTCATAAGGTACATGAGACATATAATTCTTTTCTTCCTTACTACAAGGACATAAACTTGAAGAAATATTACAATGGAAATCTAAACAGATATTTACCGGTTTCACAATGTACATATTGAACCTCATCAATATCTTCTCCATAGACTTGTGACAATGAAAACTTACCATTTTTCCCGTCTATGTATACTTCTATGCCTAAGATTTGTTTTGTTTCTCCTGGATCCTTCATCTGAAACATCATGACCAACTGAGCCTTTAACCTACTAACGTCAACCAAGCTTTGCTTGTAACAAGCATATCATCAACATAACACCAAGATAATGAATATTCCACAAACAAAATGATCATGCTCACTTCTTAAGAAACTTTGGCTCACCATGAAGGAAACACATATCCTGTACCATTGTCTAGTTACTTTAGGCCATACAATGATTCCCTGAGTTTTCAAAATAATCTCCCTTTCAATCCTGAACAATTCATGACTGTTCCATGTACATATCTATGTGTTGGAAGGGAAGTTTTGGATGCAATATTGGGAGAAAAACTTAAGTATAAGGAAAGTGCATAGAGGAAGGAAAGTAGCACGTAGCTGAGACACATTCCACTGGAAAGTGTACAAAAGGAAGTAAGTGCGCAAAAGGAAGAAAGAACGTAGGAGGAAGACAACACATATATAGAAGAATAAAGAAAGATAGCGAGAGAATAAAGCAAGAAAGAAGGATTATAGCATGACATTCCAGAAATAGAAGAACAACAAAAAAATTTCATGCAGAGTGAAAAAAAGAAGAAAGCAATCAAACAACCAGTTAACTGAGTTGGCTATGCCATGCATTGTAATGGGCTATTTTTTGGGTAAATAGTCTAGAGATTTAAACCCTAGATTTTGGGTATAAATATGTAACGGGTTGGGAGATTAGAGGCAAAGAGAGGCTAAAAGATTAGGCATGATTCATGAATGTAATAGTAAATTGGTAATATGAAAGATGAATAAAGAGAGAGTTTAGAGGTGATATTGTATCTTGTGTTATCAACTTGTCTATGTGTTCTTATGAACGATGTTGTTATGCTTCATAGACTAGACTTAGTTTATGGATTAATGATAGCACAATATTCATGACTGTGACTATGAATAATATTTGTAAAAATCAGAAATATGTTAAGAAAATGAATCTGAATCATAGGAAGTAATACTAACTAGAGATGAGTCGCCTGCATAAATATAAAAGAATGAATCAATCGTCTATCTCCCTTTCCCTTACTACTACAGAAGCCTAGTTCTTGTAGTCCCAATAGATACCTCGGGTGAGACTTCATATGCACAAGAGGTTTATGCTGAAAGGGCTAGTATCTGGTGGGTTTATTGGTCATAGATAAACCAAACCTTTGGTCTTACAACCCATGCGCAAAAGAGGTAATCCAACAAGTGATTTTGTTTTCGAGACCAAGAAATTGCAATTAAGGGAATGTTTTGGAGGCTGACTAAGAAGGAGATCACGGACTGGTTAGAATGAAAAGAACAGGAATTTTCACAACAACAGAATAGGAACCCTTAGATAAGAAACAATCAATGGATTCAAAGGTATGTGTTCACAGATGTGCATGAAATTTTCTTTGGTGAATTTCCAACAATTTTGACCGAGTGGCTAGAAAGGTTAGTAGAAAAAACAGGAAGGTTTAATACTACATCACCAAAGAATTGGATTCCTAAATTTGTCAAAAAATTGAATTCGGTAAGTAACCCAACTACTCGAGTAATTGATTTTTGGTTGGATAGTGTATTAGGGGGTTATGTTACTGAATTTGAAATAGATTGCATTGAATCATATAGTGTTGCAGAAAGAGATTTTTTCAAAGGTCTGCACGGAAGGTTATTTAAATTGTCAAGTACATGGATAAAAATGTTGTTATGTGAAAAACATGTGATGATAATGAAGTTCAACAACCAAAAAGTCTTTGCGCACATAGGGGGAGTCGTAGGATGACAGGAGGATCATCTGGGAGGAGGAAGTAAGCAATGAAAAAGGAAGGAAGGGATTGAGGATGCAAGAAGGTAGTACACCAGAGGAAGATTACAATTTTGGAGAGTTACGTGGAGGAAAGAGGTACAAAAGAAAAAAGACTAGGGCTGGGAGAGAAGAGCCGCAGAGTGAACCAGAGGAAAGAGAACCTTGTCCACAAGTATAAATCATGGAGATACCATATATTGGAGGATGATAAGAGGAGTGTTAGCCCAGTCCATTAATAGAAGGGGCGGTAAGTCCTACTCATATAGGATCCTTCATTGAATCCACTACCCCGTGTGCACCACCATAATTAAAGATATCATTTTAAGACTTGTCAAAATCCATCATAGTTATTCAAGGAGGACACAATAGTAGCAGTTGGAATAGTGGGAGTAGTATGCAGAGTCAATCAGAATCAAAGTCCACCAACATTAGCAAGAGAAGGGACTACACAACCCAATATGGAAGGAGTAGATAATACTCTTAGCCTTCCTGAATTCGATGGAGTGGGGTCAGAGGATCTGGAACAACACTTGTTTATCTGTGAAATACTTTAGGTCACTAAGAACATACAAGACGAGTCTGTGAAGATTGTATAGTTAGAAACAACATTTAGAGGTCGTGCGCTAGTATGGTATATGAAGTTACAAAGTATTAGGCCTATAGGGCAGGACATGAATTTGGAAGAGATCAAGAAAGCACTCCTAAAGGAGTTCAAAAATCCAAATTCATAGTCATGGTACATCACCGAACTGAAAGAGATCAAATATGTACAAACGAAGTCAGTATGGGATTTCGATCAAGGATTTAAGGATGTGATGGGGAGATTGACGTTCCCAATTACAGATCAACAATATCAGGAGTGATTTATTGCAAGACTTATACCACACATTCATAGGCCCCTAATTCAACACAAGGTTACGTCACAGCCAGAGGGTCTGGAAATTGTAATGAAACTAGAGGCATCGTCGGCAAGAGATATTGGAGGAATGGCACAAGTTCAGACGCAGTTGGATGCATTAACAATTCAGTTGGTCGAGCTTACCAAAGGAAGGTAGAAATGAGAACAAGTCTAGTGTACCAAGTGCAGGATGGAGGTTCATCAGAAGGATGAATGCCCAGCATTCGTGCAGTATTTGGAAACCGAAGCATCGAATCCACTACCAGGGGGGATACTGCAAGATATGAAAGAAATGGAGCCATCACCCCACTAAGTTTCCATTAGTACAGAAGTATCAAAGCACACCAAAGAAGGTTTTTTTTAATTTTTTCAACTTGGTAAGGCATGAAGAGAAAGATTGTCATTTGTTTGACCTACTAAGGGAGTGTGCATCGGATATGTACAAGATTCATAAAGAGAATGTTGTCATAGAGGGGTGGTACGTAGTATAACAGTCAAAGAGGTTTAAATCAAGGGAACAGAGGAATTTTTGGTAGAGGCCAAGGTAGAGGGACTTTTGGTAGAGGAGGATGAGGACCGATTATATATTATAACGGTAATCAACCTGTAAACGTGGCCCACGATTTCCAGAATCCATGTACAACATGCACATATTGTAGAGAACTAGATCACTCGACAAAATATTGTCCCCAATTAGTTGTGAAGTGGCAGGCTAGAGGAAACCCAAACCAGAATATGAATCAGAATGTGCAGATGATATTAGTTGAAAGATGCAATGAAGGACCCACAGTAGCAGTTGTTACGTGTGGAGGAGTTAGAACAGGGACTGATATGATGAATCAAGGAAAGCAGACTGAGCAGTGGGTAAGGAATCCATCTATGCCTATACCATCATTGAATCCACAACAAGAGAAAGAGACATATCAGAGAGATAGAAAATAAATACTTGGACAACAAGGGGGAGCATCAACATCATTGTTGCCTCAGATAGAAGATCAAGTTGTGCCAGAGAAGCCAATGGCATAGGTAAGTACACTAACATAATTATTAAGGAGTTGTGTAGAACTAATGAAATATAGGACTGCACTAAGTACATTATATGACATGATTGATCATTGTACAAAAAGATGAGACAAATAATGCTAAACCAGGTACAGCGCAGGAAGAGAACCAACGGAGAATTCAAGTTCAATGTGCATATTGGAGAGTATGATGTGGATAATATTATCTTGGACTTAAGGTCTGATGTGAATGTGCTACCTAAGCATACATGGGAGATGATGGGAGAATCTGAGCTAGTATGGTCCCCTATAATTTCAGTTAAGGATCACAAATCAACATAAGATAGTCCTGTTTGGGCGATTGACAGGAATATATGTGAACATAGATGGGGTGCACAGCATAAAAGACTTTGAATTTATTGAGATAGTATATGATGGTCAACCATATCCAGCATAGATGGGACTGGAATGGGCCTTCAAGAACCAGGAAATTATTAACTTGAAAAGGAGGGAGATAATATTCGAGGTTGGGGATCTAAAAGTTACTGCACCTTTGGACCCATCATAAGGAAAGAGATTCACAAAACCAGCAAGAGAGGATGACATTAGCAACTTATACAATCTAACTGCACAGATGGAGAATTAGATCAACTTGAACATGGACGGTGTGCTGAGTTGGAGAAGTATCATTTTGTGTGCATCAGATTAAGAAGATGGTCTAGAGAATTAGCACCAGAGGATGCGTGAAGTGTCAACTAGACGATGTGCACGTATAAATCAATCCTTGTGCTCGATTGGAATGGAGCTATGTGACCCACACAGGTATAATGGACTAACTAAGATTGGAATGTTTATAAAATCATTTGAGTTACAGGTACCTAAACAACAGAGGTTGTTGGAACTGTAGGTCATCTTAAAGGCAACTATAGCTAAATGGTGGGATGTGCATAGAAAGGGAATGAAATACTGGTCACAATGCAGTAGACTAATGTAGATATACTTTGGCTCTGAGGAAGTAGAAATTGCTCAGAAATACATAGGAGAGAGTAACCTAGCAGGTCATGTGGAAAGATATAGGGATTTATGGTGCTTAGTATCGGAAACAAAATGGACGCACATATTCATACACACATTGGACACAATCCCAAAGAATTTTTATTTAGAATTGGAGATGTGCAGGGATACAACAAGATGGGAAGAATTGATCCGGACATTCGAAATCACGTTCACATTTTAACATAAATATCCATCTATATAAATAGCACTAAAGTTAATTCCAACAAAGATCTTCTCAGAGGTAGAGATGATGGAAGTAGTACCCATATGAAATGCGCATAAATCCAAGCTGATTATCCATAAGCTATTAGAATTCTATAACGTAATGAAGGAAGAGTATGAGGAAGAGGATCCCAAGAATGTACAAATACATGATACAGAAGGAACACGGGTAGTAGAAGGTTAAGATCTTGCATCCTTCGTGTACACATAGCCTATAAAGACAAAGAAGGTCAACATTGGGACAACAAAGAATCCTAATTTTTCACAGATAGGAGATTATTGGAACAATGAGACAATTGAGAAGGTTGCAAACTCATTACGGGAATATCAGGATTTTTTCCCAACAACATTTTCAAAGATGAAGGGGATAGCAAGAGGCTTAGGTGAAATGAATATCCCACTAAAACCTAGAACTAGGCTAGTACGATAGAGACCTTACAATTTAAACCCAAGGTACAAGGATAAGGTCAAGGCTGAGATAGACAATATGCTAGATGTAGGAATCATTGAACTAGTAGAAGAATCCGAGTGGATTATCCCAATGGCGGTGTAGGAAAAGAAGAAATGAGGAATCAGAATCTGCATGGATCTAAGGAAATTGAATGACACATGATTACATGATCCATTCCCAACACCATTCATGGATGAAGTACTAGAAAACATAGGAGGTCAAGAAACGTATTATTTTACAGATGGATTCTCTAGGTACCATCAAATAAGAATCATACTGGAGGATAGACACAAAAACCACTTTTGTGACAGAGTGGTTCATTTATCAATGTACAGTTATGCCATTTGGATTGAAGAATGCCCCTGTTGTGTTTTCTAGAGTAGTAGTGGCACCATTCAAGGAGTTCATCCATAAATTTATGGAAGTTTACTTGGATGATTGGACGATGTTTAGCTTACTACAGGATCATATAGAATTTTTCTGGCTCATGTTAGAGCAATGCAGATAGTGTCATATTTCGCTAAACTTAAAGAAGTGTATATTTTGTGTGTCGTTTGGAATTCTACTAGGACATGCAGTATGAAGACAAGGACTATTGGTTGATCCAGCCAAGATTGCGGTAATTATGGATTTGGGCATTCAACATCAATCAAACAGATGAGGGAAACGTTGGATCATAGAGGCTATTACAGGAAATTTATCAAAGCATATGTGAAGATTACAACACCCATGGAAAATTTATTGAACAAGGAATCCAAGTTTCAATGGAATGGGGACTTCCAGAAGGGGTTGGACACTTTGAAACAGAAATTGGTAACCGCACCAATTTTGATCCTTTTGGAGTGGAACAATGAATTCTATGTACATGTAGATGCATCATCCATAAATTTGAGCGCAATGTTGTCACAACCAGGAGAGGGGGACATAAATCATCCAATTGTGTTTGCAAGTAGGAATTTGTCTATATCTTAAATGAATTATACCACTACAGAACAGAAAGGATTGGCAATGGTCTATGTGCTACAAAAGTTCAGGAACTACTTACTGGGGTCCCACGTAAATGTGTATACAAACCATTATTCATTAAATTACTTACTCAACAAGCCCATATTAGGAGGAAGAATATACAAATGGTTTTTATATTTCAGGAATATGACTTTGAGGTCATAGTAAAACCAGGGAAGCTTAATGCAAGACCAGATCATCTTTCATGCATATTGACCGGAGAGGATGCACATAATTTAGATGATAATTTCCTAGATGTGCATTTATTTGTAGTAAGGATGGTGGATGATTACTTATCAGTCATTGTGGAGTTTCTAAGTATAGGTATGCCCCCCTCCAAAATGACAGTTGCATAGAAGAAGCAATTGGTAGTGAAAGCAACAGATTATCAATTGATTACAAGGAAATTATATAAGTTAGGGGAAAATGGAATATTGAGGCAGTGTGTACTAGAACATGAAAGGTCGATTATACTAAAGGAAGTTCACAATGGAATTGTTGTAGGACATTACACAGGAAAAGAAACGGCACAAAATATTTTATGCACGGGGCGTTGGTGGCCTACACTTCACAAAGATGCGAAGGAGTATTGGTAGTCTTGCAACGTATGTCAAAGAGTGAGAAAACCATCTAGGAGATATGAAATGTCATTAAATCCACAGGTTGAATTTCAAGCCTTGGATAAGTTGGCCATTGACTTTGTAGGACCGATCAATCCACAAGCAAGGAGATCAGGGGAAAGATACATCATCACTGCGGAAAAGTACTTGACCAAGTGGGTGGAAATGGCACCAGTTACTAATTGTACTACAGAGACTATTGCGCGGTTTCTATTAGAGAATGTAGTCATGAGGTTTGTATGTATGTGCATATTACTTAGTGATCAAGGTACACACTTTTTGAACAAAACAATTGCAGCATTGACGGAGGAGTTTCAGATTCATCATCGAAATAGTACACCATATCACCCAAAATCCAATGGCACAATGGAAGATTTTAATAAGATATTGGACAATGCTTTGAAAAATATCTGCAATGTAGGAAGAGATGATTATGACCTACAAAACCCTTCAGTACTATGGTCTTACAGAACCAAAAGTAAGAAGTTGACAGGACAGACACCTTTTTGGTTGGTCTATGGACAGGAAGTAGTGGTGCCAATGGAGTTCATTCTACCTAGCTTGTGTACTGCAATGATCATTGAGCTCTCAGATACTGGCATGATAGAGGAGTGGTTGGAGCAGTTAATTCATCTTGAGTAGGATCGGTTTATTGCAGGATTCCATCAGCAGGTTCAAAAAGTCAGAGAGAAGGTTTGGCACGATCGACACATTAAACCAAATAAATTTCAAGTTGAAGATTTGGTACTACTCTATGAAAGAAAGTATATGAAGCATCCAGGAAATTTCCGCATGCATTGGTTGGGACCCTTTGTGATCCACCAAATAACTGAGACGGGTGTTGCGTGGTTGGAAATCTTGGACGGAAAAATCCTGGAAGGAATGGTGAATGGGAGTCAGTTGAAACTCTATAGAGATAGTCGATAGTCTGTGCAGTAATTTGGGTTGTGCCAGAACCCCTGTATTATAGTAAGTGTACCATAGTAGCAAGAAAACCAGGAAAAAAGAAATAAAAAGTAGAAAAAAAATACATAAAAAGTAAAAAAAGGAGAGAAAACAAATAAAAAGAAGATATTGGAAAAAGAAAAAGACTATTGGAATACTAAGGTGTCAAAACTTGCACAGTTGGACTGATCATCATACACGAAAAAAAAACTGATCCAAGTTAAAAGACAAGACACGGTCGAGATCAACTCCGAAGTATACAGGTGAAATAACAAAAAACCAATGCACAGGTTGGAAATGACAAGACCATTAAAAGCAGTAAGGCAGGGAAACAATAGCTAGGTGGGAAACCATATAAGTCTTAAATATAAAAATACACCATAAATCACAAACATATCAGCAGTATGAGTGGGAAATCATAAGATGGATTTGGAAATAAAGGAGCATTTAGTTACCAATTCACCAAATACGATGCCAGATTGGACAAGGAATTTAAGGCAGGATGAGACAGGTATACTTGGAATGAAAGCACAAGAACAACAAGAGGTCAGTAAACTCTAAGTCATTGTTACATGCAAGAGGGAGCGACTATATTCGAACTACCAGAGCCACATTAACATGACATGCACAGACACACAGAGCTCATCCAAGAGTCCATCATACAGGTAGAATGGCACCACCGAGAATGGGAGGGTCATTCGTCGCAATGAAGAAACAACTGAAGCGGATAGTAGCAGACGTGGAGGTCGAGGAGGTAGTCAGAACTTTGACTCTGGTGCAAACCAATAGTTTTTCATAGACACTATTTACCTCCAAGGAAGGACGGCGTGCCCACAATAAACGTAACAGTGAATGCAAAGTTCCCATTACCAATAGCACCAGTTATTGTCAACGTCAGTAGTGACGAAGACATGCTTGAGAAGGTGGTCAACCTGAAGTTTATGGACCACGAGTCATTGATACACATAAATTCCCTAAGTTGGCCAGGGATCAATATTTATGAACAAAGACCACCCCAGGTACAGGAGAAATTCTGGTAGAGCCACAGGAATGGGCATCAGTCTTGGATAAAGCAGGGATACTGAACTTGTTCGAAATTCCACAGTTCGGACAAAGTACGAAAATCAATTCTTGTGTAAAGGTGTTACTCAGTTGCATTCATGGGGGGACACTATGGTTTGATCCCCCAGTATCGATTGATATTGTGCTAATTGCACATATCACAGGTTTGGGCAAAGCAGGAGAAGACCCGACATTATTGATCCACAAAATGGGAGAGCGAGCCCTCTCTGAATCCATGAAAGAAACATTTGACACATTCAGAGGAAAAAGGGGTACGGATGTGAAGAGAATCAGAAACAAGGATGTCAAGTTTAGGACACAAGTTTTTTCCTGAAAAATGTTGCGCAAATGTCATAGAGACGAAGTGCCAACGATAGTAATTTCAGCAGCAAAGAAATGTAAGGAAGGGGTTCAAATGAACTGGGCGGCATTTTTAGCTAACCATTTTTTACAGGATTGCACAGAGGCCCCAGAGAAGGGCACTGAATTTCACTATGCATGGTTTCTCATCCTCATTGCGTTGGCCAGGTGGAAATATCCCACATATTACCAACGCATGCGTACTTCAGGTCGCATCCCTTTGGCTGCTAGGTATGCCAACTTGTGGCACTCAACAATCAAGAGATAGAAGAATGACAACAACACCACTTTTTATACCTATTTGTAGTTAATTACTATTGTAGTGGAGACCACACTACACATACCATAGGAAGAATATGTTGCATACAAGTATGTCGTAAAATTCAGAGTCATCACACACCATCTATAGGTGCAAGACAAAAAGGATCTTGCATGACAAGAGTTTCCAACCATTTACCGGTTGACACTAGAATACATACACTTAATAATCACTGACTAGGAGGACGATTGGAAGAATCTAGAAGACAAGCCAGGGCCCTTAGAAGTGGAAAAAGACCAAGACAAAAGTGAATAATAACAGGATTAGACGAATGTCATAGGAAATTGTCCTAGCCAGTCTACATTCCCTAACGCAGGACTCAAAATAAAGGATAAGGGGCCAGAACAGATAGGCTAGGCACAAAAGAAAGCTAAGGCATGGATGTAGTCCCCTTTTTATATCTTAACCAATTATGATATGGACAGGATTGTATACCATGTATGATATTCTACAGAGGAACTCTCGGAGAAAGTTGCAAAGAAGCACGAGGACCAACATAAAAAGGTGCAGGACCAACTAGGAATAGTTCAACAACTCCTAGAAAGATCATGCATTGTGAAATAACACGGGTTGGGGGAAGGACCATCCATGGGACCAAGGACAGAAGTGGACAATGTGTTGATTCCCAAAAGCACAACATGAAATCCATGCCTGCAAATGAGTTGCAATGAATTATTACTTATATACATTTAAGATAATACTAAATAGGTGGGACCCCTTTTTAGGAAAATAATGATGGAAAGTTCTTCTCTTATTTGCGCTCATGATTACCTTATGAGAAAGATTATACAGTTGAAAATAAACAAAGAAATTTTATCTTGTTTCCATGTGCAATTGATGGATGCTCAGTGTGTTGGCAATTTGATTTTTTTTTTAAGGAGAAAATGTTTGTTTTAATAAGAATTTTGGTTTATTTCTCTACGCCTAGATGTTGAAATATTATTCAAACTCCAAGAATAGGCCGCATCGAAACTTATGATGTATTGGACTTATGGTATACTTGTTATATATTGTAGACAATTGATATGTTTTATGGAATGGCAATCCTCCGTTAGTAAGAAATGTGGGGTATTTTTGGTGTTAAGTGTTGAACGGACATATAATACTTATGAGATCTATGTGGGTGGGCCGATACATTTTTGAAGTGGAAATGTTATGTTTGGTGGAAAATTGGATATACAGGGTTGACTATCTATTTTATGGAAAATGTTTTGGAAGTTTGGGTGCACTCCATACTTGGTTGTGGTTGATAGCAATTAATGTGAAAAGAATGGAAACGACGTGCATTTATTGCATGTCGTTCTTACCCTCCCTCGAATTCGCCATCTTCACTATACTCGCGCTTGTTTTGGTTGCTATGGTTAGTATTGCCTCCATTTTGCTCGACCTTCTGAAGAATAGTGGTGCTCTTTAGCTTTATGTCATTCTCCTTACATGTATGTTGGCTCTTATCTCTCCATTCATGAACTGTAACTCTTCTCTGAATAAAAACAATTTGTTGCCTCTTAGAGTTTGCATGCAGAGTTTGTTTGATTTTTGAATATTACAGTGGATGTATGTGGGAATTTTGGTTGTGCAAATTACATTTAAATTGGGTTTTTCTCTTGTTGGCATTTAAACGTTTCAAGTTGGGAAATTTTTTTGGAATTCCATTATGTTTGAACTATGTGGTTGTGTTGCGCCCAAAATGAATGTTGGTTATTATGGTATGATTTTTGGCAAACGATTATGGCGAATACATTCGGTTTCACTCATTTCTTCTGATTAAATTTCGAAGGGTTTTCTCTGTGAAATAAAAAGAACAGTTGGGTTTTTGTGGTTATTGTGTAATTCCACACCCTCTACCCAGTCCTTGGAATATTTTCAACCCTTCGTTTGAAAATATATTGGAGACCTGTGTATTTTCCTTGCGGCCACTTTGGGAGGTGTGCGGAAAGGTTTGTTTTGGGAAGAAATGTTTTTTTTTTT
>SNQJ01S0219467.1:0-15212 GCA_010110895.2 Picea sitchensis
GTGTTTCATGTTTCCCTGCTTAAGAAATATGTACCTGATGCTAATCATGTTATCGATTGGACTGTGATTCAGGTGGAACTAGAAGGTGTCCTGCAAGTGCATCATGTGCGCATATTGGACAGGAAAAGCAAACAGCTCCGGAACCGAGCTATAGAGCTTGTAAAGGTCCAGTGGACCTGGTACGGTCCTGAGGACGCGACATGGGAGTATGCAGATGTTATGCGGGCAGAGTACCCGCATCTTTTTGAAAATTTTGAAAAGCTTGCAGATGTTATGTAAAGTTGCACTGAGGACAGTGCAAAAATAAGGGGAGGGGATTGTAGTGTCCCCAAGGCCGAGCCCCGATGTAAACCATGATCTTAAAGAGATTGTAAATATGTGTTATAGGATGGTGAGCCAAGTTTTGTATAAGCCGGTAGGCTTATGTGTTTGATTAGGCCATAGAGCCTAAGGGTTGAAGGCCAAGGGCCTGGATTTTGTATCTGTATGTATACAGCACATCAATAAAATATAAACACCACCAGGTGCAGACCGACCACGATGAATGAGTGATGTGGGACTGAGCGTCCACAAAGTGGGAAAGGGATTAGGGGCTGGAAGGTGGGAAAAAGGGGTTGAGTGTTGAGCCTAGGGGCTAAGCCTAGAGGGCTTAGACTTGGAATAATATTTTAATATTATTTCCAAAAAGAGCCATGTGCATATTATTTTATCCTAAGTTTCTGGCAAAGGGAGGGAACGTGCAAAGGGGATGCACGTTGTGGGAACGCATGCAGTTCCCAGGGTGACAAGTGTCAACCCTGGTGCATGCAAATATAATCGTCGAGATGAACCGCGTGAGGAGAGCTTCTCCATTCTACCCGACCGTCTGAGGGGGAACTAGTCGGACCTCTGCAAGATTACCCTCATACCATTCCAAAACAAAAACGGTGATATGATTCCGTGATTGTTGAACCTGTTGGAGAAGCGCGTGTTCGTTTTTCCCCAATTGGCTGTTGCAGCCGAGCAGTGCTGGACTGCGCGTAGCATATTGACCAGAGTAAGCTCGTGCTGAGCTGGTGTATGTCCTCTCTTCTGGTGAGGGAGGTGACTGTGGTTGGAAGGATTAGGTTGTCATGCCTGTGAGCAACTCTTTCCAGGTGAAAGAGTTTGTTGGGAAGCGGTTTCTTCCAGAGGGTGTCTAGCACCAGCTTCAGACTCCGAGACTTCCTGATCCGGCCTGTTGCCGAGACCCAGAGAGGAGGTTAGCACCGATGGACTGTGCGTGTGAAGGTGTATACTCCTGGGCGGAACATGCATGTGGGGAATGAGAGTCTGGTAGTAGTGGGCGTAAGATGGCGTCTTTGGGAAGAACCTTTCCAGATATTTTTGTGTTGTTTCCCTGTAACCTCAGCCTAGCCTAAAATTCCTTGCCTTGGGGTGGAGCTCAGTCCCAGCTCGGGGGTGATCCACTGTTGAGATGATGAGCAGTGTGGTCTAAGGCTGGGAGGTTTGTGGAAGGCCTGCATTTGGTTGGTGGATTTCACCATTGTTACAAGATAAGTGTCTAACTATGTTCTTATCACATTTGGCATGACTGTGCTGTATATATATTATGAATCATGTTTTCCGCTGTGTATATGAATTAATATGAAAAGCTAATTGCTTGCTGATCATGGTAGTAATTCATATGAATACTCTGTGTTGAATGTGTTTAATTGTTAAATGCATGTGGAGTATATATACTGGACTGTATGTGTTATGTAAATCCAACGTAAGTGTATACAGATTGTTATATTGCGCGTTAAAAGCCTTGGTCAGCAAAAAGGTGCACTACAAAATATATCCCCAACTTCCAATTATTAAGGGATAGAACACCACTGAAAGGAGGGTCATACGGTTTTGCAAAAGGTGAGAGGAGACTTGGTGGATGCTTGTAAAATGGGTTCTTTTAAGACCTATGCTCTGATACCATGTTTATTTTCTAATGATAAAGGTTAAGCATGAAGTTCATTCCATTTTTATCATTTAACCATAACCATTAATGTTGCAGCAACCAATATCACAAGAAGAAGCACCATGCACAAGAACACAAGAAGTATCCTGGGAAACCCTTCTCAACAAGGGAAGAAAACCCAGCCAAATCCTTTGCTATATTATTCAATAGAAATGCCTTCACCACCAAGAAACCTAGCACACAAGAGGGTTCTCAAACCCTAGAAGACTAGCATCTAAGAGAGGTGTGCACTTTTCCCAAGAAGGTGTACTTGCTGAAATTTCCAAACTCACATGAAAGATATGATTCCTCAATGGGGAATTTACCTTTACTTATACTAACCTGAACCTGTCAATAGAAGTGTTTATTGGCACAACGGGGCTGACCTCACTAGCTTATAATATAATTAATATTAACCAGATTAATTATCTTTTACATTAATTACCAGTCACATTAAGGTGGGGCCGACCTGTACCCTTTACATTACAATTAGGGTTTAAGGAAATTCTGACTCTTGAATAATATTGCAAGGCATATGAACCACCCACTAGTTCTCAACCACTAGGGGCACATCCATAGGGATGTCCATATCTATGGTTCATTGCATTACACAGAGGAACCACTTCTTTACACGTTCACTTGTGCTCGTCCATAGGCACGTCCACTCAACATATCTTCTTTCCCACTCCATTACACAGGAGAGTCATCTGGAGATTCTCATCAACTCTTATGCTCAGAGGAGGCTAATACATCATCTTCATTTCTATTCTCATGAAGATGCACCCAACACTTTGGGATTTCACACGTTCACCTTGTGCTCAGCCACAGGCACGTCTAACTCAGTAGATCGACTTTCCCACGGGATAATCATATGGAGTTCTTCTCAACTCTCTGAATGGAGGAGTTCATCTCTACGTTCCAAATCTGTCTCAGATAGGAACCACACACCCTCTTTAGGGTATTTCTCTCGGGTTTTTAAGTTGGAGAATATCTCACATGACTGCAATGATCCACATCTCACAAGTTTGTAAGCTGGAGAATGTCTCACATAGTTGCAATCATCAATAGATATTAGATTCAATTTTGATCACATCATCTTGCATTCCAGCTAATGTTGTAGCTCTTCTTTCCCTTAAAAGTAAAGCTAAATTTGAATCAAAAGCCCCTACGAAAGTAAATTTAGCAGCTGGCTGGGAAGGTTTAACTTCGATTAGGATTTTGCTATACAATTTATTGAATCTTTGGATAAAATTCAGAATCAGTTTCAGATGTTTTCTTCCTTAAAGCTCCAAATTCAGTTAAGTAATATAAATGGTCTTTTTTCTCACCCCACTATCTTAAGAAAGAAGTTTCTAAATCATCATATGATGCTATGGAATTTGCATGAAGTCCCCTAAACCAAGTTTTCACTTGTCCCTCAAAATTATGTACTAATAGTCTCATGTAAACGTCTTCATGTTCAATGCCAAGAATATCAACAAATTGATAATAAAAAAATGTTATATGCTCTGAGGCTGTTAAATCCCTTCTCCCATGAATTTAGGTAGACTTTTCATATAATTCTCAGGTAAATTATGCAGAACTCTAGGGAGGGCTAAGGGCGCATATCTAGCAACAACCTTAGCAAAAATCCTTGGAGGAGGTAGTGGCGGATTTATATTTCCACCACCCCCACCACCTCCTGCACCTCCAGCACCAGCCATTGAAAGTTTAGGAGAAGAGATATTAGGGATATAATGTATATTATCAAAGATTTCAAAAGACTATTTTACTAGATCTTTAATTGCTTTAGGAAGATGAGAGCAGAGATCTGCTAGATAATCAAAAGGTGATGGATCTCGTGAGAGGGATGTAAAATCAAAATTAGATGGGAAATGGGAACTTGAGCTTGGTATTTCAGATCAGCTAGATGGATAAATGGGGGAAGCAATAAGAGATGAACCTGATTATAAAGGGTGATCTTCAGGATTTTCAGAGACAAAAACTTTTACTTCAGGAAGACTAAGAATAGGTCGTGTATAGACGGTATTAAGAATTGAAGAAGTTTCTTTACTCTCACTGGTAAAAGTGTTTATCAAAGAGATAGGGGTATTTTGGAAACTTAATCCCTTTAGTTCATACAGTTTTACTTCGGGAATTACCTCCTTCGTATTTTCTATCTTAATTTTAGGAGTATTGGTTGAGGCTTCTGCGGAATGAGGTTTATTTTGATTTTTTTCTTTAGAACTAAGTAAACTTATTTCTTCCGCTGGAATTTTAACATTAACCTGATTAACCTTAGGTTGATAGACCTTACCTACAAATGAATAAGTCTACTTTAGATATCCTTTGGCTTTCAACAATTTTTTGGGATCCGAAACTGGTGTAGTCTGCTTATCGTGTGGGTTTTTTCTGGTATTTTTCGTCTGAATGCCATCTTTTCCAAAATGGAGTCGCCAGGTGAAAAATGAAAATGAGCCTTATCCTTGTGTTCAATTCTTGTTCACCATCAAAAATCAAAACTTAAACTTTGTCATATTCCTGGGGAGAATTAGTTTCGTTTCTCTATTCCCCAACAATGGCGCCAAAAAGATGTTGTTCCTAAAATTTACTCTAGGCTCGTAGAACAATGTTAGGCATCCAAAATTTAAGAGAATTGTTTTATACTACTTTTCTACCTTAACTTTTTTAAGATGAAACTTCAAATAAGTTTAATGATTAGAAAATACAAAGGCAATATTTCTTTCTTTGAGTCTTTTATAGATATTGAGTATATGGAAAGTAGAATCGAATAACAAAAACTGTAAAAATAAAGTAAGGTATCCAATACTAATAAATCTTACCTTATCCATAGTAGAAGAATTATGTCGAATGAATCTTTTAAAGACAAATTTAAATGAGGAGATTCACACAGATACAGGTCTTGTTTTACTCACAATATAAACAGAGAAAAAATTGTAGTTGAATAAACTTCTGATTATATGGACCACAATAGATGTGTTACTAAGTTGTAGCCTTTCAATATTTAAGAGTCATAGAATGAATAAAATAAGATTTGTGAAATGACAATACACAAAAAGTACAAAACTCAAGGAAATGAAACATAGAATCTTTGTCTTCTCTTTCAAATTGGCATAATGAAGGTTATATTTTACATTCGGCTAGAAAAATCCTAGAATAGATCTTTAATTTGTTTATTTATACAAAAATTGTCTTAACCAAAAGTGGTTTGACATTCCACTTTCTTAGTTCTCAAAATACAATAGAATCTAAACTAAAAGATATAACAAAGATTTGTAAGCATCCGCTGAGATTTCTTTCGCATTGTTGGTCATTCCTTCACCTTCTATTTGCTTGTGGGTGTACTTGGTTTTTTCTGATCCTTGAATTGTACATGTAGTTACATTAATGCAACAACGAACTTGGAAGGTTCCACATTTGCATTTAACTCAAATGAGAAATCCTTTTTATGAACCAATGGTAACTTTTCTTGAACTTTAACAACTGCATGTTGTGTGATCTGTTGTTGTAAACTTGGTTTCACTAGCATGTCATTTACTATTCATAAATCAACATGATTTACCTGTAGTATATTATTTTGTATATTTTCTCTATTTTTATTTAGAAACTCTTTGTTCTTTTCGATCTCAATTTGTCCAAGTGTATCATGAATAACACTAACATCAATCTCTTCCATTTCCATATCTACAGTTGAAAGAGCATTAAGACAAGCCTCTTTTGCCTCTCTGACTAGCCTTTTACTTTATTCAATATTATTTTCCCAGACCTTTAAAGCCATTTCTCCCTTTATCTTCTCAAACTGTGAAAAAGGAGCAATTCTAGGTACATTAAGCTTCTCCCTCCATACTATGAATTCTTGGAATTTGGATCTGGACGTAAAGGATTCCCTCTCATTTTCATAAATATTCTACAAAGAATTATTGATTACTTGATAATGTCTTTGAATAATATCCATATTTTCATACAGATCTTGTTGGACAATTTTTAGCTTTTCATTTATCTCTGATGTTCGTTTCTTGAAGGAAAAAATATCCATTCTTGTGCTCTCGAATGAGCTTATTCGAGTCTACAATTTCTCTATTAATATATCTCGTTGGGAAAGCATGTTATTACTCAAGTTTTGATTTTGAACACTTAATTCCAATTTATCTTCTAATGGCTTAATATGTTGTTCAAAACTCTATCTGATTTGATCGATATCAAAATTGATTTTATCTCTGGTAGTCACTTCCATATGTTGCATACCATTATGAAATTGTTCAATCAGAAGATTCTTTTCATCCAATTGTTTTCTGATATTATCCACTGACCACTGGTTGGTAGTTGCAAAGGCTCCCAATGAATCTACAACTTCTTTTGCGAATTCAGGGTCACTATGTCCATGTCCATCATTTATCATTTTATTCTTTTTGGTAGTTCCTCCCTCCTTCTATTGAGATTCCCTTCATATGATAGCCTTCCTTTTCTTGTTAAAAAATAAATCTGATGAAGGCATATCTCCAGGTTCAATAGGTTTCAGGTCATCTATATTAATAACCTATGAACAAGGTAAATCAAAACATGTTGCCAGGGGAGTCAAATATGGGATAGGAGTAATGCGTGCAATAGATTCTCATTGATTTGTAGTATCTTTCACTGGAGTTTCAGTGTTTGATATTGACAGAGGAAAATTATGTTCATGCTTCATAAAAGCTTCAAATGATGTTAACAATTCCTGATCTCCTTTACCTGGTATGGATATTCCTGCGATTTTTTCATCTTTGGACAATGTATTTGAATTCTTTTCCACTTCCCTAGCTTTGTCTTCGGGCAAGTTATGTTACTTGAGATATGTTATTTTTCCACCTGTGAAGTTGGATTAAGTCTTTGTTCTTCCTGCAATATTTTGGGTAGATTGTTACTTCTGTGATTTTGAAAGTTGAGGAAGCCTGACTGTTGATCTTAAGGTAGATTTTGAAATTTGGATACAACTTCATCATAGGATCTAACTCCTATGAAAACTTCATCATAGGGTGAATCTTCATGGATGTATCTTTTCATATTGAATTGAGATAAATGATTTTCAACCACCCTATGTGTATCATGCCTTTTGTATTCACTTTCAACCAATTTAATAACTTCTAAGGTTGAAGCCTCCACCTTAGCATGCCCAAAGTCAGATAATGAAAATATGCCAACATGTATGGGAAATGTTGGCCAAACTCTTTTATGTTCTGCCTTCAGCTCTTTGGTAATTCCTCCTGAGACTGTCTGATATGTACTTCTTACAAATGAAAAATATGTCAAAAATTATTACCTCCACTACAAATGATGCTCAAGGTAGAAGTTATCATGGGAGTCAAAATACATCAAATTGTCTACAAGAACCCCATAAAAGCCCCATTGTGCAGAAGATCGATTTAAGTTGGGAAAAATCCCTTACAATTCGACGGTTCTACGCAGCGCTTAGAACATCCTATCGTTTCAAGTCCTCAATGATCACTAATTCAAGAATAAATAATAAGGAGACGATACTACAAGCCAGAGCAAGAGATAAGTCTTCCATAAATATGCTTTGAGGACAAAGAATTTTTAAGGGGAAGGCAATGTTATGAAAATAATATATAATAATAAATATAAATACATTATATAGTTAATGAATAATTAATGAAGAGACACCTTCCCAATGAAAGGTCATGTCTCTTCATGGAAGGGAACCCCTGCGTGGGTATATAAGGCCCCTCATTCTTATTGTATATCATCATCTCATATTCATATACATTATTATTTAATATATTACCCTTTATGGATTATAACCTATTTTTCTACCTAAATTGGGTATTTACCTAGTGAACCGGCCTAGTTCACCACAATGACTCATCCCCTTCTTCAGTTGAATCATTGGAACAAAGAGAAATTTCCTGCACTAAAATGTCACAAACTTGCTTCAAGATTTAATGACATCTGTCAGCCGAGCGGTAGTATCAAAAAGTATGTCTGCATTTGGGTTTGATTCCTTAGTAAATGAATCTTCCTTCCTTCCTTCTTTACGCGGTGACATGATTTCCAAATGTTGATGTTAACCCTCCTGTGAGAAGCAAAACCTGTGAGCTCAAAATGATGAGTGTGAAGGGTTTAGATGCTAATGGAAAAATGCTTTGAAGCTTGAAATACCTTTATTTACAGAAATATTAATGACTAGTTATTCTCTCATTAATCTATTGACAGAGTAATCATACTAAAATATGTCAAATTTATTACCTGACAGTTGCAAAAATTTTCCCAATATTTTACCCTAGCCAGCTTGACATATTTTCAATGATCGTAATCAAGATAAAGTACTTTAGTAGTTCGGCATTCAAGAGTTTTGAATGCAAAATAATGGATATCTCCCGAAGGCCGAATTCGTGGAGCAATTACTCGACCCTTAATTATTATTTCATTTTAATTGTGTTATAAAAATAGGACCGCGGAGCAATAAAATAAAACAAATGCGGAAACAAAACATAGAAGATACACAATACAATAGAGACATAGATTTACGTGGTTCACCCAATGTAGGCTACATCCACCAGAGAAATTGCCAGGTCCTTCCTTTATTATTATCCAACAAATGAAGGGATACAACCTACAACAAAACCCATTGTAATTTCCTCTTCTTTCTCTCACAGTCTCCTCTCTCATAATACAATACTCGCCATAATGCATAGTCGTAATACATTTCCCTCATAACAGAGGGTTGCCTTCTAGGGAAAAAAAACCCTAACATAATTTATACCGTTAGATCTGCGACCTTATAATGAATGGTCCAAATTTATAATGAAATTACAATTTACATTTACAAGGCAATTTTTCCTTCGGGGGCTTTGCCCCCAGACCCTGCAGAGGGGGTACCCCCCCTCTGCACTCCCTCGCATGGAAGAGTGTACATACTTCTGTGGTGTAAAGTCTTCATGGGGTATAAACACGGCTGAAAGAAATGACCTCTGAATCAGGAAGATAATCAGACTCCACAACCAACAAATTGATCACAGCTTAAGGTCACTTTTTAATTTTAAGTACTTGAGTTTCTGGAACTTTGGAGCTCCGTGGGTTCGTGAGTTTGTATTTGTGGTGAGTAGAATTTCCCTGAAGTTCAAATTTGCGGAGTGATTACTTACCGTTAATCATACCTACTTAAACCTGTTTAACCCATTAATATTTAGTGATTTATTATCACGACCATTCGGGTGTTTTGACAGTTCGGCGCTCCAGTGCTCCTTTGAATTTATTCTTGATTGATCTCCCAAAATATCCCAGCGTGATGTGGCAGTGATGCCGTCATTGTTGATGACATGTCATAAAAAGTGAGTGACACCTGTCACCTAAAATCATGCGAATGATGTGACTAAGGTGCCCAAAAAGAGTTCCACGTGTCAGTACAAGTAAAGATTTGACAGGTGGCCTATGACTCATCAATAGATCTATTTTAAAATATTTTCGTTGGAACATGTTTCTGGGACTCCGGAGCTTCGCGACTTCGGGGTTTTTTAGAGCTTTAAACACTTTGATCTTGAACTCCCGAATTGTGAAGTCTCAAAATGAACTTCGTACTTCTCTTTTGCTTAACCCTTACGCAATTCTAGAACTGCAAAATCGCGAGAGTCGTCGATCTAGATGACTGTTAATTTTTACGCCCTGTCAAGATATAACAAAAATATATTTTATTCTAAAAAAACGATACCCCTAACTTTTTTTTTTTTAATTTATTTTGAAAATATCAAAACAAAAAGACTTGCAAAATTCGATTTTTATTTGAAAATTTCTAAAGTGTTCTAACACTAGTAGCGAGAGTAGTTCCAAGGGGATATTGGATCTTATCCATTCATATGTGAGTGGGATGATGTTAGTAGCATCAGTACATGGATCATCATAATATGTGACGTTTATTGATGACTATTCCAAGAAAACCTGGATCTTCTTTATGAATACCAAGGATGAGGTCTTCATTCGGTTTCAGGAATTTAGAGCTTAGGTGGAGAACCAAACAGGAAATAAGATCACGAGCTTAAGGTCAGGTAATGGGGGAGAGTACACCTCCAACAACTTCAAGGATTTATACAAGGAGTCAAGGATCAAGAGGGAGCTAACAGTCTCATACAATCCTTAGCAAAATGGGGTTGTGGAGAGAAAGAACCAATCCATCATCAGTTTTGTCAGGGCTATGATACATGACCAGGATTTTCCTATGGTTCTTTGGGAAGAGGCGTGTAACATGATAGTATATGTGCATAACAAGATTCCTCATAGGATATTGGGGAACAAATATCTAGAGGAGGATTTCTCATGAGTGAAGCTAGAGATTGGTCATTTGAGGATCTTTGGTTTTCTAGTCTACATCAATGTCCGCATGGAGAAGAGGACAAAGTTGGAGCCTTCAGGATAGAAGAGAATATTTTTTGGGTACAAAGAGACCTCAAAATATTACAGAATCTTCATTCCATGACAAAGGAAGACAATTGTGAGCAGATATGTTAAATTTGAGGAGAACTTGGCATCTTGGAGATCTCAAGATTCATCAACAGTGACAGAGGATAAGGAGCAGTAGGCTCTGAAGGATGAGCACCATCAATAATTCATATTTCAGGTGGGGAGGAGGAGTTAACCCCTTCCAGTCTTGTTAGGAGACCCGGGTAGCTATTAAAAACATTGAAGGATGTTGGTAAGGCTCCTAGAAGTACGGTCAGAGAGCTTAGGCCTCTGAAGAAGTTTCCAAACTGTTATCACCATAACAATTTTCAGACAGGGTCGAGGTCTCAAAAATTTAGTGAGGAGATACATCGTTGTGGAGGCATGATAGTTTGGAGAAGAATGGTCACATATAGTGGTGCATGGACAAATATAGCGGAGATGCGGAAGTGATGGGACTCGGCCAACCACAGATCTCATATGTCATAGATCAACGGTCAGCAACCATATCGAGCATTGAAATAGCAAGAGAGTTATTTGTTCTAAGGTAGGCCTGGGAAAATACCATGGTTTTGTTTCACAGGAATGTGGCACCTTTAGAGGTACATCGGGGCGAAAAGTGGTCTGCCTAAAATCATTTTCCCTAAATCCCCGATGTCAGAAGTTTCTAAAGACCGACAAACCATAGATCTTGGAGCGGTCCAGATCGATGACCAAGACGCATATCAGATATTGAAGTAGCGCAGAGGATAAAAATTTTAAGGCAGGCTGGGAAAATACCACGGTTTCAAAACGTGGACACGCGACGCTCCCTAAAGTATATCGGGGGGGAAAGAGGGTGAGCGCGAAACCGCTCAACCACACCCCGATGTCACATGTTCTAATGCCATTTAAATACGTCAAATCAACAATTCGTGTGGGGAAAGGAAACAGTCGGTCAAATCACCTCATGCCACTCATTCAGGTACTTTACGTTCATGTGATACCAGGTAAGCACCGCCAGATAACTAACTCAAAGGCTCATCATTCGAAATAGATTGGCCAAATGTGATAAACCAACGTACTTGCAGGTACTCTTGTCAGCAATTCATGATTAAAACTCAATGACTATCACTCTTCAAAATATGGATGGTATTATTCTGTTTTGGGAAATAAACGCTTCATTCGTAAGTAGAGTAATCTCAAACTAGATCAACTTCCTAATTTCTGTGAAGTTAAGGAAGACGAAAATTGTTTTTTCTGCAAAACTGGGAGACATGGACCAAGCCGATCAAACAACATCCAATGAAACAAGATTTTCAACTAACATGGCAAATCCATCAATGAGTAAGAAAGAGAAATCGATTGCATGGATATTAGTAACCAAATTCCATATTGACCTTGCGACAGAACCAGAATCAGAGGTCAGACTAAATCTTATCATGAGGGATTTAATCATCAACGAACATGTGGACAAGCGCTACAAATGAGTAGTAAAGAGGGAGTGGAGCAAGCGACATAAGACAGGTGTCAGAGCTGAGGTGGTCAAAAGCATTGGGGAAAATCAACCAGTCTGGTTGAACACTTTAAAAGAAGAAATCGCCAAGATGGAATAAGTTCTCCAGTTGAATTGAGCACGTTTCAAAAACAATTGGACATATGGTGTTCAATGAAAAAGCCTCAGATATGTCAAACCTATTTATAACGCTCCCTGTAAAGTAGGAGAATAGTTGTTATGCGTTACTCTTTTGTGTAACCGATCTCTATCTTTAGACTGTGGGGAAGTTGAGTCATTTTAAATCCTACATGTAAATTTTCTATACATATCATCCCAAGGATAAAGAAATCATGAGGGAAAAGGGGGCCTGCCCTCATTGCAAGTAGACTTTGTAAAATCGTGGAGCTAAACTGAATATACGTTGCAGAAGAAATTTTTGAACTATTTATGAAAAGATTTTAATCGGTTGTGATATGAGTTATGTCTTCTTTCATAGTGTGTGTTTCTTGTGTCTTTAAAATTCCATTTACAATTTCTTCTCTTAAATTGGAGAGTTAAAATTCTGGAATTCGTCTGATGATGCTCTAGACTTAGCAATTCAAATTCATGTGATTCTCTTCTCAACTATTTCAGAATTCATTTTAATATGCTCTGAAGCAGTTATGTGTTTTCATTTTTCCTCTTTTTCCATGTGAATTTCAATTTGAAAACTCAGACACATTGTCTCACTTAGCCTTTCTCCTCTAGAGAGTTCTAATGACCTTCCACTGCTTTATTCATTTCTGACACCATAACCCAAATGTCACCCCCATTTCTTCAGCAACTTTATAATACCCCCCCAAAACAAACCAAACCTAGCCAATGATTTCCAAAGAAATATCAAGTGGCATGAGAGAGCCCTCTCTGAGTTGAGCAGGCTAGTGCCCAGCTCTAAAGCTGGTTGAAACAGTTACCTCTGTCGTTTGTCTCTCAGCCAAACAAAATTTACAAAGTGTTAACATTCTAGTGTCATTGTCGGGGATGAAATTGAAAAATTTTCCCTTGGAAAGAATGACATGGTTAAGTTCTAAGGTCTGAGAGCAACAGACACTTAGGCACATATTGGTTGTATTCCTGCTCTGGCGACTCCACACATCAAAAATCAGTTTGAAGGTGATTCCACTGGTAGAAGAATCCATCAATTCAAATCTACAATGGAAACTCCACTCTCAATGCATAATCCAACTTCCAAAACATTATTGGTGACTCCACTCAAGCTTCGAATGTAATTCAGAGACTACACTGGAAGATGAGATCCCTTGACAGAGGTATGAAAGACATTATGGAAGAAAACAAGTACTTAAATTTGAATTTTTTCCAAGGCATTTTATTGTTTGTTATAAGTTGCCTCTGGTCCTTCCTTGAACATGTCAAAGAAATTTTTCTTTACCTGTTGCATTCTAATGATGATCATAAGAATCTTGCAATTGTATATCCTCCTCTTAAATTTGTACATACATATCCTCACTGTACCATTGATTTTGATAAAAAAATTCCATCTGAGCCATGTGATGATCATAACCAATTTGATGAGCCTCATGAAACCAAAGTTGATATTTCACCTCTTGTACTTGATCCAACACCCTCCAAGATTCAGCATAGATACAGACCCTTAAAATTACCTCACATCCTTCATGATTTTCCTCCAAAGCACTATAACTACCTACCTATGTTTGATGGAGAACTTGATGCCATCACAGTCGAAAAACACATCCAAGGGTTTGAGCATTTTATGGATTTGTTTGAGATTGACCATGATTATGTTTGTATGAGGGCCTTCTCTCAATCCTTGAAAGGGGACACCAAAGACTAGTTTAAACATTTGCAGCCAGAGATAATTAGCTCATGGGAGGAATTGAAGAATGTATTTTTAAATTTTTGGGGCAAGAAGAAATCTTTGGATCTACAACTTACAGAGTTCTATCCCTTGAAGAGGTAGAGCAATGAAACTATTTCTACATTTAGTAGAAGGTTTTCTAGTATTTATTGCAATTCGCCCAAAGAAATTCAACCCACTGAAGTTGTTGCCATGCTCCATTATATAACAACTCTTCATCCATATTTGTCTTTCCTCCTGATGGAAAGAAGACCTAAGTCCTTACAAAAAATATTTAATGATGCTCAGGAGATTCAACACAATATCCAAGCATGTAAACAAATTCAAAATGAGGAGTTGGATGCTAAAGAAAATGACAATGAATATGAACAGAAAATGGTTGATTTGAATATTGAGCAGAGGGTTAATAATATCATATGCCCTCCTGAAGTTTTTAATGCCAATGATTTTGCAAAAAATTATATTCCACTTGTTGAAACAGGAGGTGTTGATTTAGCTTCTGATCCATCCCATGATAAGCAAGGGGCTGATTGTTTTTATTCATTTGTAGACAGTCAAGAAGATGAGTTTGCAAATCAGTTTGTTGAAGAATGGGTTGATGTTCCAAGTTTGTTCTTGTTAGATGACATTGCATATGTTGTTGATTTGTCTATATATGACGAATATGATGATGATTATGATTTTGAATCCCTAGAACAACCAACTACATGTTCTCTATCAGAAATGTTCCTTTTCAGCAGTGTAATGAGAGCAATCAGCCTACATATCATAGTTACAAAGAAGAAAGTATTGAATCAGCTGAAGGCAATTTTTTACCTTTATGCTTTTCTTCATTCAAATTGTTGAAATAAAATCCTAAGATCATCATTGAAGCAAAGGAATGTGTGTTAATGCCAAATCACACCGATTCACTGAAAAAAATGACAAGAAATTGCAACAATCTTCTCATGTGTTTGATGACCCTGGTACTTGTTATATACAAGGTCTTGTCAGTACAAATTTGTAGCCATTAGTCGAAGAAGAATCTGAAAATAAGTGTGTTCAGCAATCCAAAGAAATTGAAAAATGTGCCTATGACAGTAGTGAAGAAAATGAAGAAGGTTTTGAATCAGGTGAAAGAACCTTACCATTGTGTTTTTCCTCTTTCGAACCGTTGAAACAAAATGTCTATAATGTTTCAAATCAGAAATCCTCTAGGCATGATGTTAAATATGAAAAAAGCAATAGACTTACAAATGAAAACTATCTTCCTTTATGTCTTTCTTCCTTTGAATGGTTGAAAGCAAATCATGATATAACAGAAGAAACAGGGAAGTCTGTGTGATGTCCCGTCCCCAAGATTAGGCCAGCAGGGAGTGACTTAGTAGTCTATATGTTCCCGTAGACTATAGTCAGGCACAAACAGGGAACCAGATGGAGAAATAAGGAGGAATTAAGGCTAAACGATAAATTAAGCCAAA
>SNQJ01S0219468.1:0-15212 GCA_010110895.2 Picea sitchensis
ATTCTTCTCTTGTATGCATGTGAAGAAAGAGGTTTCAGATTCGGGTAGAAGGTCAAAAGTTAAGTCTTAAGGGTCATTTTCTGCGTATAAGTTTAGAGCCCTAGCTTATTAGTCCGTAGGGTAGAATACCCAACAACACTTAATACATTGGAAACAAATTTCCCTGTGGATTCGCCAGTTTGTTAACGATTAAAATCACAATGAGGAATTTCGCCCGCAAAGTATTGCTAAATCCTATTATTTAAACTATGCTAATTATATATAATGCTTATAGGTGGGACCCCCTTGTAGACTGGAGGCTTGGATATAACCAAATCAAACATTTTTTGTTGTTGTTGTTTCGATGTTGCTTACAGGGGCTTATATGGTTGACAATGCAGTCTTGGTTTCATTTTGACGTAGTGATAGGGGATGATGCATTTTATGGGATGTTCTGTTATTTGAAGCTTCAATTTTATGTTATGATTGGCAAATATTACAGTTTCTATGTTTGATCATGTCACCACGATTATTACATGGCTACACATGGACAAGAAATATGTTAAGTAACGATATAAACAAAACCAAAAGGATGAAACTATAAAAAATCATACAAGAAAGGATCTATGTTATGTGCAATTTAAATGAAAACAAGTTAGTGTTAATCCTAACTATTAATGGTTGGTTAGTGGCTATGCGATTTGGATTTGAGTTATATTGGGAGAATTTGATATGGAAATACATATGGTATGGTATGGAAGTTTGTAAATGGTTAATGTGAATTTTTTGGGTGGTGCATTTGGCAAGCAATGTGGTCGTAGATTTCAATGGTTTGGAAATTAATACCATGGTTAAACGATATGGTGAATGTTGGCTATCGTGTACTTCAGAATTGAATGAAGAGGAGATGGAAGTGACGTGCAATAAATGCACATCACTCCATCCTCCACCCATCAGGTCGTCACCCTAGTATGGTCATTGTTGAATTTTGATCCCCTGGTGGTTAAGCTCTAAAATCCAAGCCTGGGAAGGAAATGCTCGGCCAACTCGCCCCTTTTAAGCTATCGGTTACATGTATGGTTCTTTTTCACCCATCCATAAATTACGCTCTGTGTATGAACGAAGGATGGATTAGTAATGCTTGGGTTTGTGTTTTCCTAATATTTTCAACTCTCTAAATGCGTGGTTTTTCTCTCTGGAATGACTCTATGGTTGTTCGATTTACAAGTAAAATAATTGGTTGGTTGAGTTGTGCATTCACTGGTTGTTGTGTTGGTGAAAATCGTGATGAATCTGTGTTTTTTTTTAGTGGATATGGGTATTATCACTCTGTGTTATTCATGGAGGGTTTCACTCTGTTTATCCTTGTTGGTTTCTTCCTCACAGTTATCAGGGTAACCTTGTCTAGTCACATTCAGACTGTCCTTGGGTTGTTGTGTATTTGCCCAAACTTCCATTTGGTCGTTGCGTTTTTTCCAGAATCATTGTCATGGGTTTATTCAGATAATTTTGGGTATATTCTCATGGTCTTGGCATCAACGTATCTCAGAAAGCGGTCTTAGGGCGGCCATCGTGACAAGCTATACGCTTTATGGTTGTTGGGTGATATAAGTTATGCATCAAGACTGTATTATCACTGGCATTGTTATCAATTGATTCGACTCACTAGAAATTGACAAAGGTTATACCTCTATGTGTTCTGGGTAACTTTCATTGTCCAGTGGACATTCGCTTCTCCTCTGCAATGTTTTCCTACCCTACCCGTCGTTGAACTGTTGCGCCAATGCACAGACCAAGAGTTATAAGGAACCCTGTGGTTCTATCATGCTTGTATCGAAGGGTCTCTTCCTATTTTTCGACATGTTTTGAGGACCTCTAGTCTCTTTGTGATATTGATGACCGAGCAAACTCTTGATTGCTTATTTCTATTCTTTTTTATAGAGCCCAATTTTAATAATCCCCAACTGTTCACACTCTTGTCAGGCATCTTTTTGATTGTCATAGATTGGTTGAGTGGTTATGAAAGTTTCATTGAGTACTTATCTCATCTTTGTTTGATTGAATTGGTTGGAAAGTTGTGATCGGGGATGAGTAATAATAGACAGTCAAAGGGTTTCCTCTTTTTTGTTATGATTTGGATCGCTGTGTTCTTACAACATGGTGTTAATTACAAGTGGGTGACTAATGTGTGTGTTTCACTAGTCCCGATTGGGATCATAGAGAGTTATGAAATCATTGAGTGTGCTATTTCATTATTTCATTGTGTATCTATTATGGAAGCATCGTGCATGTTGTATTTAATTGCACCATCAGTGATGAAGTTTGGGTTTTATATTATGGTTTCGTTGCAAACTTTTATTGGTTTATATAATGAAGAAGGCATGAAATCGGGCATGTTTAGAGGTCTGTTCAATATGGAAAGGGACCTGTGCATATATTTTATGTGACCGATTGTGAATTGATGGACAATGCATGATATATTTATAGTATGGATACAGGTGGAGAAAGGCATTTTGTGTGTTTTATTTTGATTCTTTAAAAGAAGGTAAATAAATTGGAGACCAAACATTCTCTTAACAAGACTGTGGAAATTCGTTTCAATTCTGAGTATGATTGTAGACTGTGTTATTTGAGAAATTTTGAAAATTTTGAATGTGGAACAATGAACAATTTTGACATACAGTGATTATTGAATTGGTATTGGTATGTTTCATATTGAGTACAAAGTTGTGTTTATGGATTACTTGATTTGTTTTATGAACAATATTCGTTTTTCCCCTACAATTCTCTCACTTTTCGCACATTACAAGTCCCTTTGCCTTCCCATATTCATTTTCCACTCCCTGTTCTTAAAATTAAATTATAGTTAAATAAGAACTATGTATTATATCAGTGAAAGCATGGCACAAGGATGAGTTACAGTGATATTTTTTTATTTACTATATAGTTAATTGTTTGATGATTTGTTGAGCGGTAATCATGATCGATTCCCCTTCATTTTACAACTTTTCTCTCAATAAAATCCCTCATATATCCCAGAACCCTTATTCACCCCTTGCTCATTGACAAGTATTAAATGATTTTATGGATTGGATTGCATGAGTCTGATGTATTGTTGAGCCAAACTTTGTTTCATATTTAAAGAGATGTCATGTATGGTTTGTTGAAGAACTAGTTTCTAATAAGTAATGCATACAGGAATGAGCTTTTACAGCAGAGCTATCCATGGTTGGGGTAACAAAATAATATTAAATTGGAATAGCGGCCCTAGAAGGCCAAGGTTTTCTATAAATTTTGATGCAGACTCACAAGAGTTGAGACAACTATTTAAAGATAGATTTTTTAACTGGATTGGACAAGGAGTGGTCAAACCTAGGCTAGAAAGGCCTCCTTTCCAAGCCCCACATGTCCATGTTATCCCAGTTGCCCCTCATGTCTCATTACAACCTGAAGTCCCTGAAAATGATAGATGGAAAGAGATTGTCCACCCGAGAGTCTTCCAACATCGTGGCTATCCCAACTTGTCTCTACCTGCTCCTCCACCTGTTAATCAAATTTTCCAAGTTTCCCCTACCCACTCACTAGTACAGTCTTCCCACGCAAGAAAAAGGTTAAAAACCAAGGCCCACCATGCCCCTGACAAAGGAAAAGCCACAGTTTCCCCCTCCTCTCCCTCAAATGAATCTGCCAAATCTTTTTCATCCTGGATGCATTTGAGAGATGATTTCTCTCATGCTATCAGTGAGATTAGGCCTAAATGCTCCACACAGCCTAAGGAAAATTCAGAGAAATCAAAGGGAGACAACAACAACAAGGGTAAGATTTCATCCTAGAGTGGAAAATATGGGTTTTAAGTGTTTTTATTTATTGATTGTTGAGAACAATAGACTTTTGAAATTTTTGGACAACACACTATTTTTTTGGATATATGGATATTATATTTTTGGATATAATTTCAATTATCATTGATCTAAATTTTCAAATTATGAGATTGATGATGGGAGACACAAGGATGGATGTGTTTAATTGATTAAGTAGTTGTGTTATTCTTGTTAAAGAAACTAAAGGGAGCCACAAGGGGTCCCACCTAATAGTTATTATTTATTAAAGACCCTTATTATTATTTTATTATTTCCCCCCATTAACTAAAAAGTTGGTTGAGTTTTAGTTAAGTTAACTAAAGAGGTAGTTTAACTACAACTAATTTTGATTTCTTAAAAGAAAAAAGAGAAGCAAGAACAAGAGGAGAATAAAAGGAGAAAGCATACTAAGGTCTTCTCTTTGAGTTTTATTGAGATAATTTAGTTTTCATTCATTCCTTAATTCATTGAAATCCTAATTCTCTTTTATGATAACAAGGTCCTATTGTAGACAACAAGATTCAGAGTTGAATTACATCATTCAGACACTTGTTTTTCAGAGGTGTTGATTTATCTTTGATAGTCTATGTAGACTTGTCTGTTTGTGAATTACATTTCATGACTGATAAAGGCTATTGTGTAGAGGAGAGTGGGAAAAAATCTGTGGCAAACTAATACATCTTTTAAAGTTAAGTTTTTTTTTTTTCCCTGTTAGTAGTCCTTTTGTATGGTTTTCATCAGGGACATCTAAGTTTGACTTTGATCCAAAATTCCTGAGGGAATTTTGTAAAGAGAACGATTCTTTTGATAAATTGGAATGGAATAAATGATTTCTTTATCTCTCATTTGTGTTGATTATCGACTTGGTGTTTTTTACTTCTATCTCTACATTTATTTATGCATCTGTTATATTCAGAAAATTACATAAATATTGAAATTTTCAGCAATCTTTCATTTATAAAAAAATCAGCCTAAGCACTTGTAACCAATACTTGTGGAATAGGAAACATTTTTTATGGATATAAAAATAAGGTGATATTCCCGCCTATCTTTATTTAGCCAAGTAAGATATGGAAATTCTTGAGTAAGATCATTTCATATCTTTTCCTCAACACTCGTCAAGGGAAAATTGTTTATCCCTCACAACCTAATCAACCGAATTATCCTCCTCAAAACCAACCGGGTTTCCCTCTGTTCATGAACGTTCCTCAACAACAATCGAATACTGCCTATACTAGCCAACAATAACCATATATGGGAGGGCCTACTAGATACAATTATTCACCGCAGCTAGTTTATGTCCCCGCTGGTGTCCCCATTATGCATCATTATCACCCTCAGGTTATTCGACAACTATCATTCCTCACCACGCTAGATCTACTAGGCTTATCTCAGTTGATAAATGACCCCATACTACATTTTCCTTTTTGGTCGGTAATCCATGCTAAATTACCTTCTGACATCCCTAAATTTGATGGTAAACCTAGCGAAGACTTGAACAACCATGTTATGACATTTCATCTATGGTGTCCATCAAACTCACTAATGGATGGTTCTATACGGTTGCATATTTTCCATGGCACACTCACAGGCTCAGCAACCAAATGGTATATTGAACTTCAACATAGTACCTTTCAACATTTCAACTCCCTAGCTATGGATTTTCTTATGCATTTTTAATTACCCATCCATTATGAGAATCCTACAAAACTCTTAACCTCACTTCGTCAAATGAACTCCGTACATATCTTTGATCACATTCATGAGTGGAGATGACGATGAAGGTTGATTAAAGTGACCATTCCTAACCAGCTATTGTCTGAATGGTTTACTAAATCTCGTTTATCTCCAATTTCTCATGATGTTTCCATGGGTGGTGTTGTCACTGAGGAAGAATCCATTGCTCGCGATAAATACTTGGATCTAGTTTATTCACAATCTGGTACGTTGTATGAGTTAATACCCAATGTTCCTCGTATGTATACTAATTTATCCAAAACATCTTCCACGGCTCATGCAGATGGAGTCATCGACACCATCAAAACCAAATATTCATCATAGTCGTTCGGCTCGGCTAATCGCTCTGGTTTTGCACCCATCATCGGTTTGAATTCACTCTCATCTACCTCCCTCCTGACTCAAATATTTGAGGTGAATGTAGTCCAATCTGCCTCTTCGCAACAATCCGGAGGAAAGAAGAAAACGAAAAATAAACCCAAAAAGAATAATAATAATAATAATGAAATTCCAAAAACACAAAATCCACCACCTGCTTCTGAAAAACAACCACAACGAAAAATTGAAATTCCCATGTCTCATTTGTGGTGATGATCATTAGACCCGAGACTGTCCTCATCATGAAGAAGTTGCAAAAATTTTCAAAGGGAATTCCCAACCCGATGTGTTAACACAACGTTTTCCTCAGCAGAAGTCCATGGTTTCTCAATCCCCTACCCATCCGAAAGGGGGAAATCCTTGTCATCCTCCTAGTGAGGAAGCTTCGTCGAGTGCTCATATTTATATGTTCAATGGGATCTATTTAACCACTCATACCAAAATGTATGACATGCTGACTAAACCTGATAAAGAGAAGGTCATTAATGGTACTCCATCAGATCCATCTCTTTCCACCGTTAGTCCATCTGGATTGCTTCAGATAAAAAAACCCACTTTCAACTGTATTATATGCCCTCCCAATAGCACTATTCACAAATAGACTTTTAATCCTAGTTCACGTGCCTCCCAAAACTACAACATTGTTGAATATTTGGCTCAAGCACCGTGTGCTATGTCTTCTCTTGAATTTCTACAACATGTCCAAGTCAACATAGAACACTCTTGGCTTCCATCGGTGCAATCGATCCCGAGTCGTCAAATAATATCACGTTTAACTTTGATAACTTCAAGTCACGACTTTCTCACCAACTTGCTTTTCAAATTGATGTAGTTATTCATAACCAACACATTCATCGCACCATATTGGATGAGGGAGATTCCACTTGCATCATGTCATTATCCTATTGGAAAGGATTAAAATCACATGTGCTTAATCAATTTCCTACAATGTTACGAGCATTTGATGGGTGAGGTTTTTGTCCTCATGGGCTCTTTCAGTCCTTAGTCATTCATTTGGGAGGTAAGACTATCTCTATCGATGTAGAGGTAGTCAATTCTCCCCTTGATTACAACTTGTTGTTAGGAAGAATTTGGTTTTATTCCATGACTATCATTTCTTCATCGGTGTTTCGATGTGTACAATTCCCCTATAAAGGTAAAATTGTCACTATCGACGAGTTAGATTACTGCACGCCCGATGCTCGCACTATCGCTGCCAACAATATTCCTTTCTTGGGAGACACTAAGATCACTTATGAAAGTGTAGGTGTAGGTATTTTAAAATATTCTTCCCTTATGGGTACTTTCCTTGCACAACTTCCTCCCACCTCACAACACATTGCCACAATCAATATGATCTCGACTATGGCATATCAATCTAACAAATCATCTGATCCTTGGGTTGTTCCTAGTCCTTTGGAATTTGATGTACTAGGTCACGATATGCCACTTAGTCCTACTGAGGCTTCATATGATGCCATCCAATCTGCCTCTCCCACATTGGATGTCCAACATTTGTTGGCATCCAACACTTATTCATTTCCATCTTGGTTGGATTCCTTATCCTCTTTTTTTGACTACATCCTACTGATTTTTCCATCGGATGAATCCATTATCAAAATTATTAGTATCAACAAGGTACCTTGGGATGACAACCATCATCGATCATCTTTTCTCCCTAGTCTAGATGAAATTGAGAAAGATATACACTCTATCTTCCCCCCTGATGCTTTCAATCATCCCCAATATCCTATCCTTACCCAGGATATTACTTCCAAGGGGAATTTAGGCAACATCTCTTCTACCATCACTATTGATATTTCTATCAAATAAGGTATCATGGAAAATTTTCATCTCGGTGCTAATTGTTCGCCCAACAAAGTGGAAGCTTACACCACTTTATTCAAATAATTTCACGATGTCTTTGCTTGGAGTTATGAAGAAATGTTAGGGATTGATCCATCCATTTTTGTGAATGAGATAAAAACTTACCCAAGTGTTAAACCTGTATGAAAAAAACTTCACCTGGTTCATCCTAAGAAAACCGAGGCCATAAAGGCAGAAGTTGAAAAACTGTTGAAGTATGGATTTATCTATCCCATCCCCTTAACATAATGGGTTTCTAACATTATTATGGTTCCTAAGAAACAAGGAAATATTTGTGTCTGTGTCGATTATAGAGATCTCAACAAGGCTTGTCTAAAATAAAATTACCCAAGACCCTTTATCGACCAAATCATCGATAATTTCACTGGCAACATTATATTTTCCTTCATCGATGGATTCTCAGTATATAACCAAATTGATATTCTACTAGATGATCAACATAAGACAACCTTCATATTCCCTTGGGGGACGTTCAATTATCGGAAGCTACACTTTGTCCTTAAAAATGTTGGTGCTACTTTCCAATGGGCCATGTCGTATGCTTTCCATGATATCAAACATATTGTGGAACCTGTTCTCACCATAACAATTTTCAGATAGGATCCAAGTCTTAGAAATTTAGCGAGGAGCTACATCGCTATGGAAGCACGATGGTTTGGAGGATAAGGTAACATATGGCGGAATATGGATAAATATAACATAGTCGCTAAAGGTGGGGCTCGACGGACCATAGATCTTGGAGCGGTCCATATCGACGATCGAGACACATATCAAGCATTGAAGTAGTGCGGGGTTTAATTTTTTGAGAGAGGGTCAGGAAAATACCATGGTTTTGTTTCATGGACGCGTGGCATCACTAGAGGTACATCGAGGCGAAAAGTGGTCTACCCAAAACTATTCTTTCCAACCTCCAATATCGAAATTTGATGAGACCCGGTGGACCGTATATCTTGGAGCAACCTAGATCGACGACCGAGACACATATCAGGAATTGAAGTAGTGCGAATGATAATTTTTCGAAGGAGGGTCGGGGAAAATACCATGGTTTCATTTCTTGGATGTGTGGCACCATCAAAGGCACATCGAGGTGAAAATAGGTCTACTCAAAACCATTTTATCCAATCTCCTATATCTAAAAACGCATATAAAAGGAGGGCCCCGGGTCATTATTCTATAATATTTCAAAGCACTCGAATGCTTGAAAAGTGGCGTAAAACCCTCCTTCAAAATTAAAGCTCAACAGTGAACCAGTTTCTCACATTCTCCACCGAGTTATAGGTATTTTTCATCATGGCCACCAACCCTATCATTTTATCTGTGAAAGAGCAAGACTTCGTCTCTAAATAAGAAGCCTTAATTGATAGGTATTCTGATGTTTTTGACACAGAAATTATAGTTTCACCCATTTCCGTGTCCATATCCAATTTTCTAGACAATGTTGGAAAATGGATACCCTTCCTCAAGGTGGCCCAAGCTTCCATTACCCCTTACGCCGTAGAAGTCATTTTCCCTTTCACAGAGTTCATAATATGGTGTGCAGAATAGTATTCGCGGGAATAAAATGTCATTTTGAATAAGTTAGGGTCATAGGTCTTATGAAAAATAGATAGTCCATCAATTCGACACACCCTCAGTATACCAGATTCTTCCCCCACTATGTCAGAGCCCTTTGAGGAAGAGAAAATGATCATAGTCTACCGAGAGTGTCCCCCCAAATTAAAAATCTTATTTCTGCAAACCATTGTTAAACCTGAACACCATTATGAAAGTCTGTCGTTACATGTTAGTGTAAGCATCATGGTTATTGAAGTCCAGTTGGCTTGTTCCCTACTTAGTCAAATTTTAGGGTTGGATGATGAAAAATTTGTAGTAGAAGTCATGTTGGGTTTTGTGTTGACCTTTTTTATGCCAGAGTCTAGTCAGTCGGTTTGTATAATTCTTGACAAGTTCATCGCTAACAATATGCACCAACAACTGGTAAATTTCAGTTCATTGAGACACTTCAGGTACTACACGCACTTGCTGAGAATGATCTTGGAATCAAATAATACTAAATTCCCTGAAGCAACATTCATCTCAACTGAATGAAAAATAATCACCATGCTTATTTTCATAAATAATATTATTTCCAAGGTTTATAGTCTCATCTTCGGCACGGACCTTCCAAGGGTTTTGGAAGAAATGAAAATCTCTTTATAACCTAATCCAGAAAACAGGGTGGGAGATTGGATGTTTTTTTTACAGTCTACAATAATTTGGGTATATGGTTATCAAGAAGGACCTTACCTTTTACCATTCTTTTTGACTCCCATAGTATTTTCCTTAGAGTTCATCAGACAAAGGATCATTTCAGAGACAAATCATTTTTTGAAAATGCACAAGGCATCTAACTTAAAATTCCCTTTCATGGTAGGCCCCTTTGTGGTAAAGACTAGGTCTTTCTTACCTCATATTCAAGCCAAAATCAGTGAATTTGGGTTTACACAGTTACAAGGGAGGAGATATGACCCGCACCAGATCATATAAAAGAGAAGATTGATGAGCAGAAAAATCCCCTATGAACATGAGCAAGTTGAAAAATTTGATAGATTGGAAAACTTGGAAGCCTATGAAAATATAGAAGTCACTTTGCAGCTTGATCATACACAACAAATAGAGTCTACCCCTCAGCATATCCAGAAACAAAAAAATTCTCCAAAGTTGATTATTAAAGCTCCAAAGGTGAGTGTTTATAACAAGAGGAGTAGTTCAGAGGCACTGGGTGCCAGTAGTCAGAAAAATATTCTCAAGAAAATGAAAATCACACCATCTTCTTAGGTAGTGGACCTGGAAAAAGAAGAGACTAAAGAGAAAACGAGCATGGATATGATGGAAAGTAAAACCAAGAACGAAGAGGTTGGTACAGGAAGCATGCCACAAAGTGAAAGCAACTCAACGGTTTTCAACAGTAAGAAACATGTATATAGAAAAAAAACTGGGGCAGTTTATCAGTACAAAAAAGACTTAATGAACCAGTATGGTGCGAAGGGAATTATGGCCAATAATGAAATAATAGACCTATTTCCTGAGGTAGAGAATATCTTCCAGCATAAGTCTTCCCTTCTCTCAGTCAGGGATGTGGAAAGAAAGATGTTTAATATAGCAATAGCAGATGATGATAAAGTGTTTGAAATCAAGATGTATTATGAAAATATTGGTGCCCCAAACAAAGTAAAGTTTCACAGGAATGTCATTGACATGATATATTTAGACTAACTAAGTTTGAGTCTGAGAGTTTCAAGATTGACAACACATGCACTCAAATTAGATGGAAAATTAAAATAGGAAAAAGCATCCAGCAAAGTCTGGCAAACACAGGTCAAAAGATTGGAATCTGAAGGCCCTTAAGGGGTAAATGATTCTTTTGATGAGAAATAGAAGATGATACAAAGTCTAAATAAGAAGCTGAATATGCCCTCCAATAAACATCCACAGACAACAGAGCTAGATACTATAGAGAGAGAAAAGGATACATTTAGACAAGAAGCACTGAATTACAAAGCTAAAGTGTTGCAGCTAGAAAAAGAGAAAGAAAATTGGTTACAGGTATAGGTAGAAACATCATATATGGTTGTTATTATACCTTCCAATGCATAAGTTGGATTAAGCACTGATGGATTGGTCCAAGCTATGTCCCAAGTAAGTTTACAGACATGGGAAATCAAAATACTTAAGGAGGTCTTAGAAAAGTTGAAACAAGAGATTAAAATAAAAGATGAAAAGATGGCTCAACTCCAAAGAGAGTCAAGATTTTCAAGAGAGAGTAAACAAGATGAAAATGAGGTTAAAAGGTAAAACACTTCTACAAGGAGATAAACATGTGATATGGGACACTATTGTTGCATAGGCTACTAAGTTCATGGTTTATAAGAATTTTATAAATGACAGAGACATCGTGGCTACCACGACTTGAAGTAGGTGTACTGTTGTTACTGAAACATTAGCCAAAAAAACCCTCAGAATGAGCCCATAACACTATTGATTTGTTGAATTATGTTCCCATTGTTGATCTTTAGACTATTGGGGTAAAGGATAGAACTGCGTTGATCATCTGGGCTAGGAGGATCATCGCCAAGAACAACTGGCTCAAATCGGTTCAAAAGAATGTTATGCAAATGGAGCACAATATACAGGAGTTTAAGGATACGTTTGAACAATTTTTTATCAAGGGCCTACCACCATTTTGAGATGGAAAAGTTAAATTATACAATCAAGAATACTACAAATCTCTCCTCATTCAGTGTAGAATGAATCATTCCAAATTTGAATTTGTGGAGGAAAGTCTGAAAGGCCCAAGTTTGGTAGAGTATTTGGTCACGGACTTTGACATTTTGAATCAGTTTAAAACAGTGAAGATTAGGCTTCCGACTATGTCCTACACTATGTGCATTGACCTGGAGATTTCGATAAAGGAGATGATGGATTACGATATTCCTTCTGACTCACACTGGAAGGAAATTGTGCGACTAGGTAAGACGATGTGCAGTTTTCCTGGAACTAGTAAGTAACCTCTAGGTGTCACCAAACCAACAAATTCGATAGAAGATTAGGGCAATACATATGTCGTAAAGGAAGCTGAGTAGTCAGAGAAATCCATCCCTAGTTTTGAAATATCCTTTTGTTTAATCATTGCAAATCGGTTCATATACCAAGACTGTCAGTTGAAATTATTATAATCAGTTTTAGAAGATGAAACGTTTTAGTTTTAGACATTGTAATCAAATTGTATAAATACTGGAGCATTTGAATGAATTAAGGGTTGGAAGAAGTGCAAGGGAACCTTTTTGGTTGTTTTGAACTCTATTTTAACTTTCTAAATATGAATTGAATATACATGCATAATCTTTTTAAGTCTCTATGAAAATCTTCTAATGGTGGTGATATGAGTTTTGTCTTCTCTAATCGTATGCAGTTCCTGTGATTCTTTATTTCCATTTTCACTATCTTTTGTTTAAATTGGATAGTTAAAGGCCCAAAATTCATCTTGTGATGCTCTTGGCTTAAGAAATTTAAACTATGTAATTTTCTTCTTAACAAATTCAGATATCATTTCAGTAATGATCTGATGCAATTATTTGTTTTCTCTATCTTCCTACACTTTACTTAAATTCAAATATAACTCAGATTCAACACCTCATTTATCCTTTATCCTCTGGAGAGTTCTATCGATTGATCATTGTTTTCATTCACTTTCAAAATTTTGACTCTGTAGCCCTGAGTGTTCCTCCCCTTCATTTCCAGCAACTTTATTAAAATCCCCCAAAACAAACCAAATCTAGCCACCGATTTCCAAATAAATATCAAGTGACATGAGAGAGCCCTCTCTGATTTGAGCAGGCTAGTGCCTCAACTCTAAATCTGGTTGAAATAGTTACCTCTATCATTTTTCTATCGGCCAGAAAACATTTATAGAGTGTTAATAGAACCTTACCTCAATGATTTACCCTCTCATTTGTCTACTCGACAGGACCGCATTGGTCATTTACAAGCCATTTTTCTTTTATGTTGGTTCTACCATATCCTTTTGAACCCTCGCAAATTCATCTTCATTGTTGAATCAATTCGACTCCTCGTATTCGTTGTCTCCAAAACGAGATTAGGGTGGATCCCTTGAAATTCAAAGCTATTATTTCTTTACACCCTCCCAAAAATATAACCCAACTACAAATTTTGCAAGGGAAAGCAAACTTTCTTCGTCGTTTTATATGTAATTACGTTGAACTCACTAAAGGATTTATGATATTGTTGCAGAAAGACTCTCCTTTCATATGGGATGACACTGCTCAATTCTCTTTTGATGGTCTTAAGCATGCATTAACCCATACAACTCTCTTGCATCCTCTGAATTATGCTCATGGCTATATCCTTTATTTGGCTGCCTCTACTTCCACTATTGCTATGGTGTTAGTTCAAGAGGATCCTAATGGTGACGAACATGCGATCTATTACCTGAGCAAGAGTCTATCTGGTCCCAAGCTTTGATATTCACACATTGAGAAGTTGGCTTTGGAAGTCATCATTGTCGTCCAAATATTTCTCCATTACATCATATTACGCACCACCACGGTCATTGCAGACTCGAACCCCATGTACCATATCCTTACACGTCAATTCCTTGGGGGCGAATATTCCAAATGGATTTTTATTCTTCAAGAATTCGATATCGAGTTTTCCAAATCAAAAGATAAAAATTCATTGGTTTTTGCATAACTGTTGTTGGGAAAAATACCCTACGGACTAGCAAACTAGGGTTAGACTTGCATGAAGATTATGACCGTAAAGAAATCACTTTTAACCTACCACCCAAAACTTAAAACCCCTCTTTCACATACATGCATGGAAAGGAACTACTAACCCTTTTACTGATCTTTGGTGTAGATCCTCCGTTGCGCTTTTGCCCGCTTGCTTGCGCTGCACCTTCCAAAGACAATCTTGCAATCAAGACAAACCGCTACGCATGCATGCTACTTTTCTACTTGAGGGTTAGAAATTAAGCATAAATTGAACAAATCATAGATAACTCATGCATTGGGACGGGAAAAGTATTCTTTTATTATTTTCAAAATGAATCAACTTACAATCAATGTTGAGATTGGCCACCGTTCCTTGATCCTGATCCTGGGCTCCTCCTCTTCTTTGTCCTCCAACTTCTTTGCGCTAATTCTCCTTAGGCTTGAGGAAAGGATAAAGGGTTGGGACAAATGGATTCGACAATTGGGCAAAGTTTCTTCGCTATAATTTTCCTCCTCCAAATGGTACCCCTACCCCTTATTTTATAGGCTTGAAGGAGCTAGGGTTTTGGACGAACTCTCGGCCATGCATGGCGGAGAGTTTCAGTTAACTGACCCATAGATTTTTGTCCCGTCAGAAACTTTCCTGTTTTTGTGCTTTGTTAGGTAAACACGGGCTATAGTAGGCCTGCCAGCGTTCACCCGCGTGCAGTAGTAGGTTAGGGTGCGTGTACCTTCACTCAAAAGGATTTTCAAAGAGGTTTTTCAGCAGATGTTTTGGAAATGAAGGGATATGAGTTGGCCTGATGCCAGGTAAGCATGTGTGGTGAAATTTAGGGTTATAAGAGATGCCCCCTAATGTGTGAGGTTAGAAGAGCATATGATGGTTGAAATACATTACCAATCTTTTACCAATCGGTACTGATATGCTGAATGAGTGAGCCCAAGAATCAGGAATCGGGAGGTGTCGTCTACAAAATAACAAATGTCTCACCGAGGCAGGCATACCCATGCTTGGGATAAAATAGAACCATGGCTACCAATCAAATACACTGTAGATCCATGTCAAATAACTATAAAGAGTAGCCGTGAATAATACACA
>SNQJ01S0219469.1:0-15212 GCA_010110895.2 Picea sitchensis
TGGAATAAAGTGCTTAACTGAGAAGTGTCAATATCATTCATAACATTTGGAATGGTACCCAACCAAACTGGTAGTCCCACATTCAACCCAAGAATGTACAAAGTGGCCTTTAAAGGGACACCAACGTTTCTAAAGAAAGGAAAATCACAAGAATCCCCTTGTGAAGGGGTTCCTTGGTTGGTATCATCAGTAACTTTTTCCATGAATATCTTATGCACAGGTTCTTCCCTTGCGGGATCTTTCAATTTTGTAAAAGTCTCACACACTGACTCTAGTGAACCAATGGTATATAAACAATGCCTATAAATAGGTGGATACACGTTTCTAGGAGGAAGACTGAAAAGTCCTCATGACCGATGGAGTAGGAGGTCTACCACCTTAGGTCAAAGACCCAAATAAATGATTGAATAACTCACTATAGAAAACTAGAGAGAATAGAGCACACCACTAAGAAGAAAATCCTAGAAAGATATAAACCAGACAAGCTACCGTTCTGAATTCTTTTGACCCAGGGAGATTAAGTCTTGATCGTCCAAAGCATTCTCAAAGGAAAACAATTGGCTAGGAGAAACAATTACCTAGACCTTCAATTGACAGTCCCTTTAGGTGTCTCCCAGAGAGTACATAGTCTACCTCAGGTACCATGATACACCCCTCGCAATCACCTATGTGTTAACCTATATAATGTCAACTAGGCCACCAACTTGTAATCAACAACCCAGGGGTATAGTTGATAGACGAGAGAGTGTATGGGTAGGGTAACTAAGCCCGAAGATCCTCCTGAGGCCTAAAATGCAACAGGGCCAGAATCACTCTTAGAGTACCTTGGATGGATCCAAGTGTCTCATAGGCCCGACACAAGTCGAGTCAGTAATGCTATAGGATTCACCCACAATACACACTCTCCCAAACTCTTTGTTAGGATCAGGAGTGGATATCTCTATCACCGTCCTCCATGCGACCTTGTGTTTGACTCCTGTGTGAGAGGAGCTTCCCGGATTGAGTACTTACAAAGTAGATTTTCCACACCCTAGCACAAACACCATAGTTAAGTTTTGGTTGGCCTTGGAGAGTTTACCTCTCCACACCCAAGCTATTGGTGAACCCTATAAAAAGTGTTACCAATATATTTTATATTAGCACATTTGTTTTAGGGGATTTTCTTACTCAAGGAACGTAAGTGCAATTGATGTTGTTTGAGACTCTTGAAAAAATGAAATTGATTAGAACAGTGGAAAATAAAACTTTACACTAATTATACAAATGAAAAAGAGTTTCAAGAAAGAAAATGCATGGACAAGTCTTCAAACATAAAGATGCAATCTTTTCTCCTTTCCATGAAAAATGCATAATGCAACTTTCGAGTGAAACAAAAGAGAAAATGAAAGGATTTTCTTTCTTATTTTTCTTTTGAAATGCTTTCAAGATGAGAAGAAAACACAATGCTATGTTAGTTCTTTTTCTTTTTCAAATACCAATGAAAAGAAAACACAAAGAAAGAAAGAGACCTAAAAAACTAGGTTTTTTTTTTTCCTTCAATCAAAGCAGAACTAACAAAAGATGCTAAAAGAAACTGCAGAATACATGATTCAAAATACAACTCATTTTTCTCAAAAAATCAAGCTAAAAATAAGCCAAAAAAGCTAGGAAACACAAAGAGACAAAATGATTTCTTTTTTTTTTATTTCATAAACAATCTGAGCCTGCAAACTGTCTCAACACTAAACAATAGAGGGTTCTGGAACTCAAGAAGACCTGGGAACCAAAAGTTTCTAGAAAGAAAAGGAGAATATTTTGAAAGAAACTTTCCAAAATCACAGAAACACGTGTTGTGCACATGAAACCTGTGTATGTACGCGGGTTGTATATAATGTAGGACACACATGTACGTGTGTTGTATAGAGAAAAAGGCACATACACCTTTCAAGATGAGAAGAAAACACAATGCTATGTTAGTTCTTTTCTTTTTCAAATACCAATGAAAAAGAAAAACACAAAGAAAGAAAGAGACCTAAAACTAGGTTTTTTTTTTCCTTCAATCAAAGCAGAACTAACAAAAAATTCTAAAAGAACCGCAGAATATGATTCAAAATATAAACCTATTTCCTCAAAAAAATCAAGCTAAAAAATAAGCCAAAAAAAGCTAGGAAACACAAAGAGACAAAATGATTTCTTTCATAAAACAACTGGTTCCTGAACCTGCCTCAACACTAAACAATGGGAGGGTTCTCGAACTTAGGAAGACCTGGGAACCAAAAGTTTCTAGAAAGAAAAGGAAAATATTTCGAAAGAAAATTTCCAAAATCACAGAAACACGTTGTTGTGCACATGAAACCCCGGCGGGTATTTACGCGGGTTGTATATAATGTAGGACACACATGCATGCGTGTTGTATAGAGAAAAAAGGCACATACACCTCCTCAGAATTAAAAAAAATAAATACCTGAAAACAACTTGGGAAAGGGAATGGTAGGCACTGGAAGGTGACCCAGAGACCCAACCCGATTCATAACACTCAAAAAGTCATGTTGAAATTGAAAATCAATTCCAACCAAGATTCCACTAAGACCCTAGAGAGACTTCCTAGTGGAGTCGCTAATTCTGCTAGCGGGTAAAATCCCCCCATTACTATACTCGGTCAAAGTATAAGAAGAACATTGATCTCCCTTAAAACACAATCCTATTTATAACCAATTCCAAACAATCTAAATGGTTGAACATAAATACATAGGAAAGTAGGTCATAAATAGTACCTTTGGTCCCAACATTTGATGTAGACCTCCTTCGTCTTTGTATCTTCCAGGATGTTGGTCTCCTCCCAAAGATGACTTGCAAGAAAACTTAGGCAGACAATTCTACAAATATTCTATCTCTACTCATCAAGATTAAGGTTAGATATAACCATTATGCATAACCAAATGAAAAGTATAAACACATAATATTTGGGACAAGCAAAGGATTATTTTATTCAATAAAAAGATTTAAAGTTACAACCTTCAATGGATGATGCTCCAAAAACCATGATCGGGCTCCTCTTAATGTTTCTCCAAGTGTATCATCCCAAAAGATTTCAATCAACTAATCACTTTTAGGGAAAGGGAAGGGATTCAGATAGGAGAAAGGTCTAGAGAGGGAATACTAAGGCTAAAACTCAAAAAGGGATTCAATATTTGGAATAATAGGGGGAAGGTATTTTGGCATAGTTTCTCCATTCTAATTCTTGATTTGGGAATGGGACCCCAATACCTCATTTTATATGAAAAAAAAAGGATATTTATTTGGTTTGGGGACGAGCTACAATGGTTGAATTGGTTGGGAAACCCTCGATTGCTCGTAAACTCCACCAAATTCCATGAAATTTCTATGACATTGAAACAACATACCCAAGTATCTCCGGGTAAAAAAATCATCTCATGGTCGCTTTGTTTTGGGAGTTACACCGCGGGAAAATAGGGTTTGTATTAGTCCCCAAACCATTCAAATGCGTATGTTTTGGGTAAAAATGTCATAACTTATTAATAACATATTCAAATTCAGTGAGACCAAAATGTGCGTTGGTTAGGGTAAAGGCTATAGTATGTTGTATAACATTTTCAGATCAATTAAATGAATATTTTGTGTGGGGAACTCTACAAGGTCGCTCTCTAAAAAAAGCCATAATTCAGCAAGGTACCATTTTTCTTAATAACCTTTCCGGGGAGAGGTTCCAAGTAGTTCCAACTAGAGGACTTTCTTCATAAAACAAAAATGAATAACATTGTTTATCCCTTTCATATCTTTATTCTCATTACAGGTACAAAAGTTATGATTATTTCAAGTTGGGTTGTTGACCAATCCAAAACTAGTCATGGTTGAGACAAGCGCTTGATGAGTTGGTACATACATGAGGTGTATAGTTGATGATGCGTTGGTACATATGGATGAGTAATTGTTGATGATTAGTTGACACATTATTGGTATATACTTGGTGCACATGGTTGGATGCACTTGTTTACAGTGTACTGCATTGATTGCTGTGTCAAGTTTACACAGTTGGTGCAATGGCTGATGCACTTTGTTTCATGCTGACATTGATATCCTGCTGAGGATTGTTGCCTCATCTCAGTTGGTGCTGAGAATGTAAGAGATGAGTCTGCATATAGAGTTATGCTCTTTGTATAGTTGTATCTATTCATTGTTGCTAAAACCCCGGATTGAAGCACATAATAAAAGAAAAATTGTACATACATCTTGTGTTGTTTATGTTCCCTTGGGGAGATGTGGATTTGTTGATGATATGTTGCTGATATGTATTCACATCTAATTGATTATAAAATGACAGCAATGAGTAACAGAAATTTTGAATTTAACTAAGGATTTTTTGTGTAAGAGGGAAGTTTTGGGAAAAAATATCCCACACTCATTCACCCCACTCTAAAGGCAGTCCAAATAATTGGTATTGTGAGACGACCTCACTACAAACCCAATCGTGAAGGAGATCCATGTATTAACACAAAATGGATGACAAGTTCCAACTTGATTAGTGGTAGGCAAGACTATTCTATTTGGATAATAGAGATGAGATTATATTTTAAGACAATGGGATAAAGCACTGGCAACCATCAGTGGATATGTTCCGCTGAAGAACAAGTCAAAGTTTGCAACCCAAAGAGAAGGAAAGAAGAGAATGATGCATTAATCTCACATCCTCATTCTTAGTGGAATCTCAAGCCCCATCAAAGAGAGAGCATGGAAAATGCACTCCACCAAGTATCTATGGCTAAAGCTAGAGGAGACATATCATCAAAGCAAGAAGGAGAAGGAAGAAATTGAAGACTACTCCATCAAGAATATCAAAGGTAAAGAATCATCAAAAAACTCTTTGAATGTAATTAGTTTCTAAATGCGATTTTGAAAACATTTCAAGTGAAGATAAAGAATCAAGTAATGATAGCAAAAAAGGGAAGATCTTGAAGACATCCCAAATGAAGGCAAAGAATTATGTGCTAATGTTGGAAAAAGGAAGATATTGGAAGATATTTCAAATGAAGGTAAAGAACCCTAAAACCTTAGATTGCAATGATGATGATGAATTTTTCTACAAGTGAAGAAGAAGATATAGAAATAGTTTGTGTAAAGTTTGATGATAATTATTCCATGAAAAGAATAGCAGGAAATCTATTAAAACTTAAAAAGGAAGTTGAAGAGGATTTATATAGATATGGAAGTGATCATTATTATATAGACTATAACTATCTTTCAGATAACACTAAAAAGTTTCTGTGGAGAAGTCTAAGGTACATCTTGAAGTTAGTTAAAATAAATGATCAAGGATAAAGAAGAGAGTAATAAGACTCTCATTAGAAGAAAAGGAATAAGAGATCACAATACTAAAGAATGAAAAAGAAGATAGGAATGTAGATGATGAGATTAGAAAAAGTTTTGAAACCATCGTTCATCTCAAGACCCAAATTGAAGAAGCCAAAAGAATAGAGGAACTATTGAAGATTCAAATAAATGAAAAGGAAGAGTCATGTAATAAATTATAAGCTGAAGTTGTTGACCTTAGAAAGAAGGTGAAAAGTCAAACAAATTATTGAACAGCTCACTAATATTGGATGAGACCTTGGAAAGTCAAAGACTCCATCAAGTGTGATAAATCAGGTCTTGGATACAAAGGATAAGATACACATGATGAAGCAAGAAGCTCTGAAGCATGCTGAGGTAACCATCAACAAGGAAGACAATGCTTGCAAAGCAAACCATCTGGCTATCAAGGCAAAGAAAATTTCAAAAGAACAAAGCAAGAATCTATTCTTGGGACACCAAAACAAAGATATGAAAATGTTTTTCAAGCATTGTTATTCGTGTAATGGACATGGTCACAAAGATTTTGAATGTAGATCTTGGCGAAAGGAGAGATATAATGGAAGATTTTATAACACCATGAGGTGTTGAGATGTGATCAAGTAGGACACATTGTTGTTCACTGTAACATTGTGAGATGCTACATCAGAGTGGATTCGGCCACAAATCCCATGAGTGTTGGAACACAAGAAGAAATTACATGACGAGAACCAAATAGCATGGATAGAAGAAGGAATGAAGTAAGGAAGGGAAAAATATTTGAAAAGATGGATGCTCGTAGCTCAAGTTCTCGTGAGTGGACCCTACGTATAAGTAAGAAATACATTGCAGCAAACTGCATAGAATGAAAGACCAAGGGAATCCTGCAAGTCATCTAATCAAGCATGTCAAAGGACAAGCTAATACTTCATGTACACGCGAAGATGACATTTTATAGGTCACGTACATACACGATCTATTTTGTAGTAGACCACATATATGTGGTAAAGCCTGAGAAAAAGCTGGCTATGCACATGGATTGCAAAATTTTGATGCGATGGTATAACACTCTATTGCAATGTATGACATTGTTTGTTGCAGGATCTAACACTATTTGTTGCAGGTCTAAGTGCTCATCTATTGGATTATGTAAAATAAAATCTCAAGTGCATGACACTAACCCATGAGTATGGATTTATGTCAATATGTTAATGTACATGTTTGGTAAACCCATATATGGTGCATATGCTTTGATGATACTACACCATTGGAATTGCCACTTGATTAGCACAACAATTGACATTTGGTTGAGATAATTCGATTGTGGCACTTGGTTCATGATGGAGACATATCATGAGTGATATGATACATTGTTTGGCATGTTGGTAGATGCACATGGTTTGCATATTGGTAGATGCACATGGTTTGCATATTGGTAGATGCACATGGCGACATATTGGTAGATGCACATTGCCCAAGATGTTGATAAAGGCATATGATTGATACATTTCATGGATGATATCTTTGGCACATATTCCACATGTTGATGTACATGGTTGATGTACATAGGTGTTGTGCAATGATGAGTACACATTTTGTATAGGATGTACTTGATTTATATTTTTCTCATGATTCTTTATTTCATTGTTGACATATCTTTTCTTCATGATGTTTGCATGGTGCATGAGTTTGATGCATGAACAGGTCCAAGGACTGTCATATGGTAGCACAATGTTTGTCTTATAGAAAAGATAGGGTTTTATAAATTCCATAGGGGTATCTATCTCATTCTACGACTTAGGAGGAGATATTTATCGATGCATTGCCTAGAAAAGAGCCCCATACTTGAAGAAAGATCACAGAGGCATAATTTCGTGGGGAGTACGTACGGCTGTGGGAGTATGTTCATGTATCTTCAAGACATCAGAGTGATATCCCTTTCTTGTTCAAAAGGGGAGATATTATTCATAGGAATATTCTGGGGCTATCTGCATAGGGGGGAGCAGCTGCAAGGAAAGTTCAAGCAAGGAGCACCCTAAGAGAATCGCCTTTGCCATTGGATGTCAGTTGGGGAGAGTTAATCACTGATGACGATGTTTATTGATGGGGAGAGATAGCTCAAATGACCTGGCTGATGTAGAACCTGGCTTTTATCTACATGTTGACATCAATACTGTACCGGTGTTGACATCAATGTTGGTATTGCCATCAATGCCAAAGGAGATTGTTGGATCATGTTGTCATTAATGCCAATGGTTTGATTGATTGGATGTCAAAGGATTTACTCTGGCCATGAGATTAATGTGGAGCAGAGACATGATAGGATAGGATAGGATAACTCAATCCATAAAGTGTTTGTCTTCCCGTGAGGGTTTTCACGGGAAGACGCTTTGTGAATGGAGTTATCCTAGAAGAATAGTTGAGGACCCATGCTCTCTCATTATTTCTTTATTATGATTGATAAGGTGCACAAATTGATGAACTCCAAAGTGGTCCCCCTTATAGTGAAATCCCTCTTGGGAAGATGTGCTTACCTGATTGAGTTATCCTAGAAGAATGGTTGAGGGCCCATGCTTGTATGTGTGGAATAATGAGATGAATATCAAGGAAATTGTTGGTGAAACCGACCCTAGATGATAGTGTTTTGTCATGCCATTTCCTGGCAGGGCTGTGGAATGTCACATAACTCCTCATGGTGGGATTTATGGCCCACGTAATGAAGGACCCCACATGAAGGCTTTGAAGCCCCAAGTTCAAAGAAGTCAAAGTGACCTAAAAGAAGAAATCATTATTTAAACCATAAAGTAAAGTGACAAAATCAAAAAAAAAAAAATTATTTAAATAATAAAGAGAAGGAAAAATCAAGAAATGATGAAGTGTAAGTGCACAAAAATCAAGAAGCGAATATTTATGGAAAGTGGTTAACCCTAAAAATAAGGGAAAATAGGTTAAGGGACCTTAAAGAAGAAACATTATTTAAATGATAAAGTAAGATGATAAAGTCAAGGTGGATTTCTATTTAAATAATCAAGAGAAGTGAAAATCAAGAAATGGTGTATAAGGCACAAAATCAAGAAGGAATATTTAAAATGATAAAGTATTGAGAACTTTCTATTTATGGAAAGTGGTTAACCCTAAAAATAAGGAAAAATAGGTTAAGAGACCTAAAAATGTGTTAAGTTACCTAGAGGATGAAAAATATAAATAAGATGCGATGGTCTCTTTGTAGATCATCTCGGTAATCAATGGAGAGCTTCTTTGGTGAGAATATCTTTGGAGTATTGATGTAGAGCTCCTTGAGAATTTTGGTGTGGTAAACTTGAGCATATTGAAGATATATAGGTGTCTAAGGTAACCAAGGATATTCAAGCCGAATTTCAGAAAGGAAGGTGAAGAAAAGAGGGTCTAATTGAAGTTGGAGGATAAATTCTTTGATGATGCTCTCTAAGGCATGTTATTTACAAGTCATCTCCACCATTTTCACTATAATTTTTTTCTATAATGATTCAAACCATGAAATTGCTATTCCATAGAGACAACATACCCAAGTATCCGGGTAAAAATTCATCTTGTGGGTCGTTGTATTTTGGGGAGTTAAACTCTGTGGAAAATAGGGTTTGTATTAGTCCCTAAACTAGTCAAAAACAAGTGTTTCGTAAAACGCCATAACTTATTCATAACAGATCCAAATTCAGTGAGACCAAATGTGTTGGTTAGGGTACAGTTTGTAGTATTTTTTTTAACAGTTTCATATCAAGTCAATGAAAATTTTGTGCGGAGGCACTCTACAAGGTCGCTCTCTAGAATAAACCGTAATTCAACAAGGTATGCCATTTTTAAGTAACTCTTCTTCTAAGAGGTTCCAAGTAGTTCCAACTGGAGGAATTGAAAAAAACCTAAGAACATTGTGTATCCGTTTTCTTACATCTTTATTCATTACATGTACAAGTTTATGATTTCTATTAGTTGTTGACTAATCCAAACTAGTCATGGTTGAGACAAGCAGCTGTGATGAAGCTATAACATACATGAGGTGTATAGTCATAGATGTTAAGTACATATTGATGAGTCATTATTGATGAGTATTTGACATTACGATTGGTGGTTGTTTGGTAATGGTTGATGCACTTGTTTATGGTACAAAGCTGATTACATGTTACTTGGCATATGGTTGCGCATGGTTGATGCACTTATGTTTATGTTGACGTGATTGATATCCGCTGAGGATTGTTGCCTCATCTCACGAAAAAGCAGAATGCTAGCTGATTCTTGCATATAGAGTTGGTTCCTCTTTATAGAGTTGTAATCTATTCAATTGTTGTTGAAACCCCTGCATTTGAAGTCCATAATAAAAGAAAAAATTGTACATACATCTTGTGTTCCTTATGGAGATGATTTGTTGATGATATGTTGTTGATATATGTTGCTGATATGTATTCACATCTAACTCCATTGGTAAATGGAAACAATAAGTAATGAGAAAAATGTTGAATGTTAACTAAGGAGTTTTGTAAGAGGGAAGTTTTTGGGAAAATATCCCCACACTCATTCACACCTCGTAAGTGTGGTAGGTGTGTCCAACACATCCGTTGTAGGTATATTATGATCATTGAAATGATGAATAATACCATTTATTAAAAAAAAAAAAATTAAAAAATTATTTTAGGCTGCAATTTTAATATTAGCATTACCATATTAATAACCATCAATAGAACTCTATCTCCAAATTCATTCTCAGAACTCATATTTTTCTACAATGTGCCTTGAATGAAGCCATATACCTTCTTTGACTTATCAACCAATCCTTGAATCTATGTAAGAGGTTGGTGGGGAAAGCCTTTCACATAATAATGGAGCATGGGTTGAGTACAATCTCTTCATACACTCGAAGTAAGAGTCCTACATTCCTCTAGTTTTAGGTAATGTCATCCATCATTTCAACCAATGATATCATTGTCACTGAATCTAACATTTTGGGAATAAAATATAGTTCATCATTCACTATCCATTATATACTGTTTATATTCTTGAGAGACAAATATAGTTATTTTTAGGAAATTTTATGTTAATACAATAGATCAAGCTCTTCTATCCACACTAAAGAGAACTATAGAGAATAATATATCTAAGGGAATCTCATGAAGTACATAAAGTGAACATATTCCTTATGTTGCATGTTGTAGTGGAAGAGAGTTCCTTATCTATCAAGGTTGAATCAGACTTGTAATGCTTTGTGTTGAGAAGGTTAGGTAAGAATGTGAGTAGAAAGGTTGGATGAGAAATATAGAATCTTATTTCTCTTTGTTTTTCACCATGGTGGCCCCTTTGCTAGCCTGTGGGTTGGTGATGGTATCTACACTAGATGGTTGTGGTTCACAATGGAAATTTTCTCATACATGACCAATCTCTTGGACAAACTTTTGTTAAAAGATAAGTCTCAATTTTGTTTATGAATATGCAACATTACTATTACCCTAGTCATTAACAAATTATGTGTTATGCACACTATGTGTCATTTTTTTTTTCCGGATTTTGAATTTAAGTATACAAGGAAATGAAGGAAAATTTCAAGGATGCAGGAAGAAAATGATTTACATCTTTCAAAAAATGTGTTTTGGATCGTGGAGGTGACCACCCTTCAAAACACATTTCCGAAAAGACATTAAAAGGTTAAATGACTCAATAATAGATAAACATCTATGAGGAAATAAATCATGTACAAGTGCAAAGGAAGGCTACTAGGTGGGCTTGAAACAAGAGAACTCTTTAGCTCACACATACACAATACATAAGATAAGATGCCATGTAAAACCTAAGTGCACCACTATCTAAGGGAGTTTGTACTTTGAATACATTATGCAAGAAGATTAGATATTAAGTCTACCTTAATAAAAATATCATCCCATGCTTGAGTACCCCATGCATAACCAAAATCTATCTTAACCATATGTATCTAGTGCATTGTTTACCATGGCCAAGAGGTTCAAGAGAATTGCTGGCATTTAAAGTTCTCATAACAATGGAGGGTCCCATGAAGCCTAAGGAAGTTTTGATGTAGGATATGGAGTTCACTATAGTTTAAAATTACTTAAATATTTCTAACCTACAAGGTTGCATACATATAAAAATAAATAATTCAATATAGAAGATGCAGAAATACTCAAAGAAAAATGTGTCTAAACTGAAATAAGTATTATCAAATAGATGTTGTACCACCCGAGCACATATTTCAATAGGTCAATGACAATGTATGGCTTTTATGTAAGAGTGCCTTTGAAATGGTAAATATACAAATACAAACACACAATCCCAAGACCTAACACAAGTCAATTGACCTTCACTCAAATGGTTAATTAGTAATTAGGCCTTCAAAGTGTTTCAATGTATGGTGATGCAACCCACCATAGAACACACATGAAGGCATGAGAGGAACTATGATTCCACTATAGTGGAAGATGAAATGGGACCTATGGGAAAACAAATCCTCTATATCCAAGGTCATCCTCAACTCCACATTCTTCTACAATTTTCCTTAAATGAAGCCATATACCTCTTTGACTTATCAACCAATCCCTTGAATCTATGTAAGAGGTTATTGGGGGAAAGTCTTTCACATAATAATGGAAGCATGGGTTGAGTGGCCAACTTCATGCCATGGGAAGTGTAAGAGTCCCACATTCCTCTAGTTATAGGTAATGTCATCCACCATTTCCACCAATGATATCATTTTCATTGACTCTAACATTGTGGGAAGCACTCTAACATTAATTCTCTACATATTTCATGTTTTATCTCCATTTCCAACCCATACCAGTTTGGAAATTAACCAAAATCAACATCAAGAAGAGGAAAATTGTAGACTTTGGATTAAATATAGTGGTTTTAGGTGAGCATACAGGATAGGGAAGATAACAATTCATCATTCACTATCCATTATATACTCTTATATCCTGAGAGACAAATATAGTTATTTTAGGGAAATTCTTAGAAAAGAATACAATAGATCAAGCTCTTCTATCCACACTAAAGAGAACTAGAGAGAATAATATATCTAAGGGACCATGAAGTACATAAAGTGAATATATTCCCTATGTTGCATGTTGTAGTGGAAGAGAGTTCCCTATCTATCACATGATGAATCATATTCTTGTAATGTTTTTTGTTGAGAAGGTTAGGTAAGAATTTGATTATAAAGGTTGGGATGAGAAATACAGAATATTATTGCTTGGTTTTTCACCATGGTGGGTCTCATAGCCTAGGTTGGTGGTGGTGCATACACTAGATGGTTGTGGTTCACTGGAAATTTTCTCTTACATGACCAATCTCTTTGACCAATGTTTGTTAAAGATGTCCATTTTTTTGTTTATGAATATGTAACATTACTATTACTCCCAAAGGATAAAACAAATTATGTGTTATGCATGCTATGTGTCATTGTTTTTTGATTTTGAATTTAAGTATACAAGGAAATGAAGGAAAATTCTATGATGCAAGAGAAGAAAAAAAATGATTACACCTTTTGAAAAATGTGTTTTGGATCATGGAGGTGACCACCTTCAAACCTGCAGATTTTTTCAAAGACATTAAAATGTTAAATGACCTAATAATAGCTAAACATCTATGAGGAAATAACCATGCAAGTGCAAGAGGGAAGACTACTAGGTAGCCTCCAAACAAGAGAACTCTTAGCTCACGCATACACAATACATAGGATAAGACGCCATGTAAAAATTAAGTGCACCACTATCTAAGGGAGTTTTAGCCTTGGAATACATTGTGCAAGAAGATTAGATATGAAGTATACTTAATAAAATATCATCCCACGCTTGAGCACCCCATGCATAATAAAAATCCATCTTAACCATATGTATCTAATGCATCGGGCTCACCATATACAAGAGGTTCAAGAGAATTTCTAAGGCTTTAAGTTCTCATAAGTCTTGTAGGGAGGCCATGAAGCTTAAGGAAATGGATGGAGGATATGAAGTTCACTATAGTTTAAAATTTATTAAACATTTCTATTTCTAACCTACAAGGTTGCATATAAAATAAATAATGCAATATAGAAGATGAAATACTCAAAGAAAATGTGTCTAAACTCAAATATGTGCTCTAAGCAGACAACAACTTCATTTGATAATAATACTTATTCCAATAGGTCAATGACAATGTATGGCTTTTATGTAAGAGTTTCACATGGTGTATTTTACAAATACAAAACACAATCCTAAGACTCTAACACAACTCAATTGACCTTCACTCAAATAGTTAGATAGTAATTAGGACTTCAAAGTGCTTCAATGTATGATGATAACCCACCTTAGAAAACACATGAAGGCATGAGGCAATTCATGATCTAACTATAGGGGATTATGAAAGGGGACCTATGGGAAAACAAATCCTCTATCTCCAAGGTCATTCTCATAACTCATATTCTTCTACAATGTGCCTTAAATGAAGCCATATACCTTCTTTGACTTATCAACCAATCCTTGAATCTATGTAAGAGGTTGGTGGGGAAAGTATTTTCACATAATAATGGGAACATGTTGAGTACAATCTTCATACCATGGGAAGTATAAGAGTCCTACATTCTGCTAGTTATAGGTAATGTCATCCATCATTTCCATCAATGATATCATTGTCATTGACTCTAACATTGTGGGAAGCACTCTAACATTAATTCTCTACATATTTCATGTTTTATTCTCCATTTCCAACCCATACCAATTTGGAAATTAACCAAAATCAACATCAAGAAGAGGAAAATTGTAGACTTTGGATGAAATATAGTGGTTGTAGGTGAGCATATAGGATAGGGATGATAACAATTCATCATTGACTATCCATTATATACTCTTTATATCCTTGAGAGACAAATATAGTTCTTTTAGGAAATTCTTAGAAAGAATACAATAGATCAAGCTCTTTCTATCCACACTAAAGAGAACTAGAGAGAATAATATATATAAGGGACCATGAATTACACAAAGTGAATATATTCCTTATGTTGCATGTTGTAGTGTAAGAGAGTTCCTTATCTATCGCAGGATGAATCAGATTTTTGTAATGCTTTGTGTTGAGAAGGTTAGGTAAGAATGTGAGTAGAAAGGTTGGGATGAGAAATATAGAATCGTATTGCTTGGTTTTTTCACCATGGTGGCCTCGTAGCCTAGGTTGGTGGTGGTATCTACAGTAAATGGTTGTGGTTCAATGGAAATTTTCTCTTACATGACCAATCTCTTGGACCAATTTTTGTTAAAAGATAAGTCTCATTTTTTTGTTTATGAATATGCAAAATTACTATTACTTCCAGTCATAAAAAAATTATGTGTTATGCATGCTATGTGTCATTTTTCTTTTCCGATTTTGAATTTAAGTATACAAGGAAATGAAGGAAAATTTCATGACGCAAGAGAAGAAAATGATTTATACCTTTTCGGAAATGTGTTTTAGATCGTGGAGTTGACCACCCTTCAAACCTGCATTTTTCAAAGGCATTAAAAGGTTAAGTGATTGAATAATAGCTAAAAATCTACGAGGAAATAACCATGTACGAGTGCAAAGGAAGGCTACTAGGTGGACTTGAAACAAGAGAACTCTTAGCTCACACATACAGAATACATAAGATAAGATGCCATGTAAAACTCAAGTGCACCACTATCTAAGGGAGTTTTAGCCTTTGGAATACATTGTGCAAGAAGATTAGATATGAAGTATACCTAATAAAATATCATCACATGTTTGAGCACCCCATGCATAATCAAAATCCATCTTAACCATATGTATCTAGTGCATCATCTACCATACAAGAGGTTCAAGAGAATTGCTAAGGCTTGAAGTTCTCATAAGAATGGAGGGAGGCCATGAAGCCTAAGGAAATGGCT
>SNQJ01S0219470.1:0-26202 GCA_010110895.2 Picea sitchensis
ATATAAATTTTGGTCATCAAATATCCAACGACAACTTTTATCGATGCGACGGTTTTTCTATATAAACATCGAAAAGTTTTCGTCGAATAGGCAACGACAACTTTTATCGATGCTACAATTTTTCTATATAAACATCGAAAAGTTATCGTCGAATAGACGACGATAACTTCTTTTGATGCGATGGTTTTTCTATATAAACATTGAATAGTTGTCGTTGAATAGGCGACGAAAATTTCTATTGATGCATTGGTTTAGCTACATAAAAAACAAAATGTTGTCATCGAATAGGTGACGACAAATTCTAATGATGCGTCGGTTTAGCTATAAAAGTTGTTGTCACAATTTAGATGGAAAGTTGGTTTAAGATTGTTTGCCTATATCGTCACTTATGCGACGTGTGATCAAGTTCGTCGCAAATTCCATGTCACCTAAACCGACGTTTCAGAGACTCCAAATTCGTCGCCATATCAACGACATAACGTCGCATAAGCGTCGAAACAACCGTCACAAAATGGGCCAAATATGCTAGTGATAGATGATCATTCCTCGCCATAACCATATTGTTGCAATGGAAATGTGATGAACATATCCTCGTTGTCACATTCTGATGAACATAACCATATTGTGACAATGTGATGAGATTACCCTCATCGTCGCAATGTAATGAACATATCTTCATCGTTAGAACGTGACTTAAATATCCTCTTGTCATAATGTGACAAACAAACAATGTCCTATTGTCATAATTTGATGAACATAGCCCTGTTGTCAAAATAAATGTTATTTCATCATAATGTGATGAACATATGATATTTATATTCTTCACATAGATGATCATGCCATGTCATAACTATTTTGTCGTTATGTGACGAACATAACCATATTGATACAATCTTACGAACATAGCCTTGTCATCACAATGCGATGAACATAACCATACTATCATAATATGACAAACATAGCCTCATTGTCACAATGTAATGAACATATCTACATCGTCGCAGTGTGACGTAAATATCCTCTCGTCATAATGTGATGAACAATTTCGTGTTGTCACAATGTGATGAACATTGTCAAAATAAATGTCCCATCGTCACAATGTGATGAACGTATGAAATTTATGTTCATCACATAGCCATACAACATACGATGAACATATGACATTTATGTTCATCCCATAGCCACTTTTTATTCAAATGTTTTATCGTTGCAATGTGATGTACATAGCCTCATCGTTCTCAATATGTGACAAATAATATATTGTCGTCGCAATGTGATTAACATAGCCCCATCATTGCAAGGTGACACAAATATCCTATCACCATAATGTGATACAAATATCATTTTGTCTCAATGTGACGAACTTAGCCCCTCCATTGCAATGTGACGAAAATAACCATATTGTCGCAATGTGACAAACATAGCCTCATTGTCATAATGTCATGAACATATCCTCGTCATTGGAATGTGATGAAAATATGAATTTTATGTTCATCACATAGCCATATGACATACCATGAACAACGAACATTTATGTTAATCACATAGCCATTTTTTACTTAAATGTCCTCTTATAGTCGTTGTGATGAACATAGCATCATCATCACAATGTAATGAACATATTTGCATCGTCCCAATGTGACATAAATATCCTTTCGTAATAATGTGACAAACAATTTCGTGTTGTCGCAATGTGATGAGCATAGCCCCGTTGTCAAAATAAATGTCTCGTCGTCACAATGTGATGAACATATGACATTTATGTTCATCACATAAACATACAACATACGATGAACATATGACATTTATGTTCATCCCATAGCCACTTTTTATCCAAATGTTCTACCGTCACAATGTGATGAACATAGCCCCATCGTTCTCAATACGTAACAAACAATATCTTGTCGTCGCAATGTGATTAACATAGCCCCGTCATTGCAAGGTGATGCAAATATCCTATCATCAGAATGTGCTACAAATATCCTTTTGTCTCAATGTGACGAACTTAGCCCCTCCATTGCAATGTGACGAAAATAACCATATTCTCGCAATGTGAAAAACAAAGCCTCATCATTGCAATGCCATGAACATATCCTCATAATTGAAATGTGATGAAAATATGAAGTTTATGTTCATCACATAGCCATATGACATACCATGAACAAGGAACATTTATGTTAATCACATAGCCACTTTTTACTTAAATTTCCTCTCATCACAATGGGATGAACATAGACTTGTCGTCAAAATATCCCTATTGCCATCAATATCTGACAAACAATATATAATTTTTGCAATGTGATAAACATATCCCCGTCGTCCAATGTGACGCAAATATCTTGTCATCATAATGTGACACAAATTTCTTGTCGTTGCAATGTCACAAACTTAGCCCCTCCATTGTAATGTCACAAAAATAAGCATATTGTCTCAATGTGAAGAACATAGACTCGTCATCGCAATGTCATGAACATAGCCTCACCATCTGATGTAGGAGCATCTCTCCACACAAGCTAACCAGCCAGCACACGTCAGCGCACGCATTCAAGGAGGAGAGGCACAACCTCATTTCAAAATTTGAATTTGAATGTGAAGGCAATAAATGTTGTGAGGCCGTGGAGCCATGAAGTCGTGCCTTTGCACATGCATTAGAGTAGATAGCCTTAATGGTTTGTAATTCTAATATCTAGCTATGATCTGGATTAGACAACCCATTCATTGTAAATTGAATAGGGTAGGTAGATTGGAGGGAAGAGATCGAAGAGCCCCCTCATGTAAAAGATCTAGAGATCTTCTTTGTATCAGAGTAGAATGAAAATAGAAGTAGAGCATAGAGTAAAGAGTTGGTAGCAAAGTAGCAGAGAAGGCATAGAAGTAGTATGCAGAGAGAGATTTGAGAAGGAGTCGAGACTCTGTTAAATTTCGTGCTCAAAACACCTTTGTAAAGAGGCATTTTTATTAATACAAACAGAAGCAGTTTTTCCTGCAAGTATTTCTGTGATTGAATGAATGTCTATGTGTGTTATTTGTATGTTGTAGATGTATGTTAGGTATGAATTTGAAAGGGTTGTTTGATTTCAGCGTTAGAGGTCTTTGAGGCTTCACACGAGGAGGGTGTGACAGAACACTACGGGTTCTGATAGTTGTGAACAGAGAGTGCATTTCTGAATTCTACGGGTTCAGACAAAGGCGTGCCAGGAGGCAATAGTAGCTGAAATCATTAGCTCAGAGGAAGACCACAAGGTTGTTGAACACCTTGGAGGAAAGACTGTGTAGAGGAAGACACAGTAAGGAGACAGAATCTCTAAGGAGTTCTGTAAGGCTCTGCCAGGAGGGAATTGAGCATAGGCACAGAGTGTTGAGGAAGAACTTTGTTGTGAGTTCAACAGAAGTCAGAATCACTGAGGATTCTAGACACTCTACCAGGAGGGAATTGAGTAGGTGACAGAGAGCACGGGAAGAACTCTTTGAGTTATGGATTTGAAGAAGAGTCCAAGGAGAAGGAACTTCAGAGGGTTACTGAACACCCGACAGACTCAGCAAGAGATTGCTCGAGCTAAGGAGTGCAAGGAGGGAATCAGATTCTCCATCTTAAGGAGAAAGGGTAAAAGGACCGAGTTCCTTACGACTTTGAGTAATCGGAAAGCTCATGAGGGAGAGTGTTTTCATGTACATAGGCAAGACTTAAGATAAAGAGTTTGCAGAGGAGAGGAGCAAAGGTTGAGGCCTTTTGCACTTGGAGAATTCTTCCAAGTCAGGAAGAAAGCGCGTAAGCTCAAGGAGAGCACAACTGTTGTCGGATCAACCGAAGATATATGGATCATTGAAGTTTCCACATCCAGGGAGCAGTGGAGGAGCACGCAGGGCAGAAGAGATTCTAAGCCGTTGGATCTCGCTCAGAATAGACGACAGTCGTCAGATATGTCGAGAGCTACACGAGGTTTAAACCCTCACACACAGAGTAGCAGACACGAAGGTCCCGAAAGAGTGAGCACATCGAGATTTCAGACTTCGGGATTTCAGAGGTCTTGTTGACGAAGGTCAGGACACTCCACAACGAAAGTCCTGAAAGAGAGAAAAGATCGCAGTCGTCCATCTGAGGGAGGACACATGTTGCAAGATCACCCACTTCGGGGAATCGAACAGCAAGAAACACAGAGGAAGGATTTTTTTTTTTGATTTTGCACCTGGTGAAGTCCCGAAAGGATCTGGAACGTCCATCTGTGGAGGACATGTGGCAGATATCGAGTGACCACCTGGATTTTGGTTACTGGGGATTCGATTCAACAGAGGAGATTGTGTCACAGGGGGTCATAAGTCGCGAAATCGCAAAATGACGAGGACCATCCATCCGAGGGAGGACACGTGGCAATGATCCAGCATTTCGGGGATAGTCCCGAAAGGAAGTGTACTTCAGGGATTCAGATACCGGAAGTAATAAGGAGCAGAGGCAAGAAGGAACCTTGCAACAGGGGAACCTGAAACGTGAACGTCCAAAAGGATTTTCAGGAGGCGTCATTTCGGCGTATCGAAGTTTATAACTTCGAGAGTTTCGAAGACAAGAGGTCAGAGCATTTCGAGGATTAAAACTGCAAAATCCTGAAAGGACAAGGGACCGAGAGTTATACACCGGGAAACCCTGAAATAGGACTGCGGTCACATGGAATAGATTCGCAGGGACCAAGACATAGCCAGGGGCTAATTGTCGATTGAATCCTTTTCGGCATTTCGAGATTCCGGGTATCGACATTTTGAGAGATCAAGGGGACAAAGGTTTTCGACGTCAGAACCCTGTGAGTCCTAAAACCCGAATTTCATGTTCGTGTACAGAAGACCATGAGGGAAGAAGAAGGACCTGTGGATCAGGAAATTGAGATTCCAGCAGGGAATCAAAAGATATAATTAAGCTCGGAGGAGTGATTCAACGATCTTGAGAGTGGACTTTGGCCTGAGGGTTAGAAGGGGTCTGCATCAGTTGTGGTATCATAGCTCTAACTCTATTTGTACATTGCAGACAAAGGAAGTAGGAAGAGAAGGAGAATAATTTGGTACACGTCAGTTGTGGTATCAGAGGTAGCTTGCAGGGATAGATAGAGAGAAGGAAAAGGAAGATAGAGTACTGGAAGCTCTGTAATGATTGTTTGCAGGTAGGCAACAATCAATAAGACAGTCAGGAGGACTATAGGAGAATCTGAAGCACTCATAGTTGCAGAGTGACAACAACATATCTTTCAGGAGGACAGATAGACAACGGGCAAAATGATTACTGAAGGTCATGCACATGGTGGAAAGAAGAACCGCCAGCACCAAGAGAATGCTTCATGGGATAAGGAGCTTTCTGATATCAGGGCAAGGATGGATGGACTTGAATTTGGGACGCAACAAAATGCCAAGTCGAGATGGGTATATGAATGGCCCATGAGGACAAAGATAAAATGGTGAGTCAAGGAGTTGATGGCTAAAAGACAACAGAGGCTATTGAAAATATGGTTGAGGCATGCTGAAAACCTCAACAGACCAGAAGAGATGGTTCAGGTATGTGAACCAGAGACTGGGATAAATCTCAGTGATGTTGAGGATGAATTGGGATCAGCTGAAGATCTCAAGAACTATCAAGAAGACAGCCAGGAAATTCTCAATTTCCAGGAGGGCAAGGAGTTGATATTTCTACAGGATCTCATGGACTGTCAGGAGGATAGCCAGGGAATTTCATGTTTCCAGGAGAGAAATGAGGTGAGCTCACTGTGGGATCTCATGGACTGCCAGGAGGGCAACATGAAAATCCCAATTTTCCAGGTGGGCATGGGAACAGAAATGGGACTGTCCGAGAGTCTCATGAACTCATAGGTGAGCTTAGATCACCCCGAGGAGATGAAAGAGAAGATGAGCTCATATATGGAGTTAGATCAGCAGATGTAGCTGACACAGAAGGAAGATCAGAGGAATATTCTAATGATTGGAGGAATTCAGATATTCCTACCACATAGCCCAGTTGAGGGGAGGATTTGTGTTGTTGATGGAAGAGTGACAACAGTAGAAAGACAACTAGTTGTTACTGTCAAAGAAGAATTGGAGTAGGTGTTAGAAGTTTCCCAAGCAGAAGAAGAAGATGAGCATTCTGAGGAGTGACTCAATACTTTCAGCCTGGAAGTTGAAAAGACTGCAGCATTGGAGCTTGCAGAAGCAGAAGAAGAAGAAGCATACAACATGAGCTTTGTTGACCTGTGTGAAAATATTGAAGCCCTAGAGAGAAGGGTGATAGCGCAAGGTCTACACATCCAACAGATGAGGTTGGGAACAGATGAAGAGGATGGCATGGGAGATCATTGTGATCTGTCCATCTGCAGAAAATTTTTACAACAGAGGAGACTGCATGAACAGAGCCAGCCATTGGAGCAGCTGGATGAAGTGATTGAGAAGATCAGGAGGTTGATGGTAGATTCAACGGAGACTGCCAGCAAGGAGAAGATGGGCAGAAAAGAAGCAGAAGCAACAGGAACAGAGAGATGGAGCAGATGAACATCTCCAAAAATTTGTTTGGGATCCAGGAGGATTTCAAGAGCTGAGATGGGAAGCTCATGAGTAGGATCTCATGAATTTTGCAGTTGAGGAGTATGATGCAGGAGCATCTCTCCAGACAAGCCAGCCAGCTACCCCACGTCATCACACGCATCTATGGAGGAGAGGCACAACCTCATTTCAAATTTTGAATTTGAATGTGAAGGCAATAAATGTTGTGAGGTTGTGGAGCCATGAATCCGTGCCTTTGCACAAGCATTAGGGTAGATAACCTTAATGGTTTGCAAGGCTGAGATCTAGCTCTGATTTGGACTAGACAACCCATTCATTGTAAATTGAATAGGGTAGGTAGATTGGAGGGAAGAGCTTGAAGAGCCCCCTCATGTAAAATATCTATAGATCTTCTTTGTATCAGAGTAGAACGAAAATAGAAGCAGAGCATAGAGTAAAGAGTTGGTAGAAAAGTAGAAGAGAAGGCATAGAAGTAGTATGCAGAGAGATATTTGAGAAGGAGCCGAGACTCTGTTAAAGTTCGTGCTCAGAACACCTTTGTAAAGAGGCATTTTTATTAATACAAACATAAGAAGTTTTTCTTGCAAGTATTTATGTGATTGAATGAATGTCTATGTGTGTTCTTTGTATGTTGTAGATGTATGTTAGGTATGCATTTGCAGGGGTTGTTTGATTTTAAGGTTAGAGGTCTTTGAGGCTTCACACCAGGAGGGTGTGACAGAACGCTGCGGGTTTTGATAGCCATGCACAGAGAGTTCATTTCTGAATTTTGCGGGTTCAGACAAAGGCGTGCCAGGAGGGAACAGTAGCTGAAATCATTAGCTCAGAGGAAGACCACGAGGTTGTTGAACACCTTGAAGGCAAGACTGTGTAGAGGAAGACAGAGTAGGGAGATAGAATCTTTGAGGAGTTCTGTAAGGCTCTGCTAGGAGGGCATTGAGCACAGGCACAGAGTGTTAAGGAAGAACTTTGTTGTGAGTTCAACAGAAGTTAGAATCACTGAGGATTCTAGACAATCTGCCAGGAGGGCATTGAGTAGGTGACAGAGAGAACGGGAAGAACTCTTTGAGTTCTGGATTTGAAGAAGAGTCTAAGGAGAAGGATATTCATAGGGTTGTTGAACACCCTACAGACTCAGCAAGAGATTTCTCGAGCTAAGGAGTGCCAGGAGGGCATCAGATTCTCCATCTGAAGGAGAAAGGGTAAAAGGATCGAGTTACTTATGACTCTGAGTAATAGGAAAGATTAGGAGGGAGAGCGTTTTCATGTACACAGGCGAGACTCAAGGTAAAGAGTTCACAGAGGAGAGGAGAAAAAGTTGAGGCCTTTTGCACTTGGAGAATTCTTCCAAGTCAGGAAGAAAGCACGTAAGCTTAGAGGGAGCACAATTGTCGTCGTATCATCCAAAGAGAGCTGGATCATTGAAGTTTCCATGTCCAGGGAGCAGTGGAGGAGTGCGCAGGGAAGAAGAGATTCTAAGTCGTTGGATCTCGCTCAGAATAATCGACAACCATCAGATCTGTCGAGAGCTACATGAGGTTTAAACCCTCACACACAGAGTAGTGAACACGAAGGTCTCGAAAGAGTGAGCACATTGGGATTTCAGACTTTGGGATTTCAGAGGTCCTTTTGACGAAGGTCAGGACACTCCACGATGAAAGTCTCGAAATAGCGAAAAGATCGCAGTTGTCCATATGAGGGAGGACACGTGTCACGAGATCACCCACTTCAGGGAATCAGACACTGGGAAACACAGAGGAAGTATTTTTTCTTTTGACTTCGCACCTGGCGAAGTCCTGAAACGATCTGGACCGTCCATCCATGGAGGACATGTGAAGGAGATCGAGAGTCCACCAGGATTTCGGTTATCGGGGATTCGAGTTGACAGAGGATATTGTGTCACAGAGGGTCATAAGTCGCGAAATTGCGAAACAACAAGGACTATCCATTTGAGGGAGGACACATTGTAGCAATCCAGGATTTTTGGGAAAGTCATGAAAGGAAGATTACTTTAGGGATTTGGATACCGGAAGTAAGAAGGAGAAAAGGTAAGAAGGAACCTTGCAACAGAGGAACCCGAAACGTGAGAGTCTGAAAGGATTTTCGGGAGGCGTCATTTCAACGTATCAAAGTTTGGAACTTTAGGAGTTCCGAAGACAAGAGGTCAGAGAATATCGGGGATTGAAACTCCGAAAGCCCGAAAGGACAAGGGACTGGGAGTTATACACCGGGAAACCCTGAAATAGGACTGCGGTCACATGGAATAGAGTGGCAGGGACAAAGACATAGCCAGGGGCTAATTGTCGATTGAAGCCTTTTCGACATTTTGACATTCCGGGTATCGACATTTCGAGAGATCAAGGGGACAGAGGTTTTCGACATCAAAACCTTGTGAGTCTCGAAACCCAAATTTCATGGTCGTGTATAGAAGACTGTGAGGGAAGAAGAAGGACCTATGGATCGGGAAATTGAGATTCCAACAGGGAGTCAAAAGAGTTAATTAATCTCGGAGGAGTGATTGAACGATTCTGAGAGCGAACTTCGGCCCGAGGGTCAGAAGGGGTCTGCATCAGTTGTGGTATCAGAGCTCTGACACTATTTGTACATTGCAGACAAAGGAAGCAGGAAGAAAAGGAGAATACTCTAGTACACATCAGTTGTGGTATCAGAGGTAGCTTGTAGGGATAGGCAGAGAGAACGCAAAGGAAGACAGAGTACTAGAAGCTTTGTAATGATTGATTGCAGGTAGACATCAATCAAGAAGACAGTCAGGAGGACTGTAGGAGAAGATGAAGCACTCACAGTTGCAGAGTGATAGCAGTAGATCTATCAGGAGGACAGATAGACAGCGGGAAGAATGACTACTGAAGGTCATGCACGCGGTGGAAAGAAGAACCGCCAACAACAAGTGAACGCTGCATGGGATAAGGAGCTTGCCAAGATCATGGCAAGGATGGATGAACTTGAATTTGGGATGCAGCAAAATGCCAAGTCGAGATGGGTATATGAATGGCCCATGAGGACAAAGATAAAATGGCCAGTCAAGGAGTTGATGGCTAAAAGACAGCAGAGGCTGTTGAAAATATGGTTGAGGCATGCTGAAAACCTCAACGGACCAGAAGAGATGGTTCAGGTATGTGAACCAGAGACTGGGAGAAATCTCACTGATGCTGAGGATGAATTGGGATCAACTGAGGATCTCAAGGACTGTGAAGAAGACAACCAGGAAATTCCCAATTGCCAGGAGGGCAAGGAGTTGATATTTCTGTGGGATCTCACGGATTGTTAGGAGGACATCTAGGGAATTTCATGTTTCCAGGAGAGAAATGAGGTGAGGTCACTGCAGGATCTCATGGACTGCCAGGAGGGCAGCAGAAAAATCCCAATTTTCCAGGTGGGCATGGGAACAGAAATGGGACTGTTTGAGAGTCTCATGAACTCAGAGGTGATCTTAGATCAGTTTGAGGAGATGACAAAGAATATGAGCTCAAAGATGGAGTTGGATCAACATATGTAGCTGACAGAGAAGGAAGATCAGAGGAATCTTCTAATGATTGGAGGAATTTAGATATTCCTGCCAAATAGCCCAGTTGAGGTGAGGATTTGTGTTGCTGATGGAAGAGCAACAACAGTAGAAAGACAACCCACTGTGACTGTCAAAAAAGAATTGGAGCAGGTGTTAGAATTTGTCCAAGCAAAAGAAGAATATGAGCATTCTGAGGAGTGGCTCAATACTTTCAGCCAGGAAGCTGAAAAGACTGCAGCATTGGAGCTTGCAGAAGCAAAAGAAGAAGAAGCAGACAACATGATCTTTGCTGGCCTGTGTGAACAGATTGAATCCCTGGAGAGAAGGGTGATAGTTCAAGGCATGCACATCCAACAGATGAGGTTGGAAACAGATGAATAAGATGGCATGGGAGATCATTGTGATCTATCCATCTGCAGAAAAATTTTGCATCAGAGGAGACTACATGAATAGAGTCAGCCACTGGAGCAGCTGGATGAAGTGATCGAGAAGATCAGGAGGATGATGGTAGAGTCATCGGAGACTGCCAGTAAGGAGAAGCTGGGCAGAAAAGAAGCAGAAGCAGCAACAACAAAGAGATGGAGCATATGAACAACTCCAGAAATTTGTTTGGGATCCAGGAGGATTTCAACAGCTGAGATGGGAAGCTCATGAGCAGTAGCTCATGAATTTTGCAGCTGAGGAGTATGATGCAGGACCATCTCTCCACACAAGCCAGCCAGTCAACCCATGTTAGCGCACGCATTCAAAAAGGAGAGGTGCAGCCTCATTTCAAAATTTGAATTTGAATGTGAAGGCAATAAATGTTGTGAGGCAATAAATCTATAATATATGGTTTTATATCAAATAATTTTATTTATTTATTTTAAATTTTAAAAGTTAAAAAAAAATATTATCACTAAGTGTAATTTTCTTTTTAATTTGATACTAAATTCAGTTAACATTATAATATACTATTTAACATCAATATTAATATTAAATTCAATTAATCTTATAACTTATTAGAGAAATAATTTGTTTTCACTCCTTTCAAATGAAGTTTTAAATTTTAATTTAACTATAACCTTCATACACCACCTTGTTACACTTCATTGGGATATCATGGCTATTTAATATCTCACCTTTGATTTTTGATTTTTATCCAATTCTACATCCCATTCCTTATACACCCCTTGACATGTAATACTGTAAGACCCCCAACCCCCTAAGTACCCTTTTAAGGGATGGGGTGACAAAAATTTGTTTTTCCTCAACCATTCCAAATCCTCTTCTTGAGGGAACCATCATCTTCTACTCATCAAGAGCTTTCCAACGACTGTCACCATGCTCAAAATTGAGCTCAGGATCCAAAGTTATGACCTCCCAAAGTTTATGGGATTTATTCCATCAGTTCCACCTCATCACCACGTGGCATCCACATGGCAATCTGTCACTTGTGCCAATCAACATGGCACTAACGTGGTGCCTTCCACCTGGCCCATCGATCCTGGGCCTATCGGTCCTCGAAATCAATAGCTCGAAATTCACTCGGAGCCTTTCTCATCGAAACAACAAGGCATGAGGTGACATCTCCCACTCCGATGACTTCTCTCCAATGGATCTCAACTTTAGATCCAACGACTCTCAGAGGAGAACAATCAACAACTTTGATTTCATCACTTCCTCAATTTACCCGATGGTTATTCTCCACCTCATTTAGTAATGTTACGATAATAAGTGGGACCCATGGCAGATCTATGACTGTCATTGCAGCTCTCCCACACTCTAATCAATGATCCAGATCATTCCTTGGAGTACCTACCATCATAGTGCATCTCTCTAGGACCACAACTCACTCCAACCATCTCCCCTTCGATGAATTGTTGAGATCATTCAACCTGTTGATCGAACAGTTAATATTTAAGGCATATGTCCCAAGGTATAAATCATTAGGGACTCAGCCTCTATCCCTCCTAGAAATTAAAGCATGACATGTCTCAACCTTTGGGAAACACTTGCGCTCCTCGTCATATTGACGTCGCTCTCCCTCTTATCTTCGCTTAAGCAGGACACCACACAACATCTAAGTTGGCACAACGGAAACATGGCCCTACCCAACTTCGCCACCTGGCTTGACACGTGATACTTAGACTTCCTCACATTTCGGTCCAAAATTCCAAATCACCTTGACACGTGGCACGATCACCACTTGACATGTGGACCACCCACATGGATTGACGTGGTGAAGATGTCATTGTTGAGCACTTTGGTGCATCCATTCAGGTGTTGACGCATGTCCTCCCCGTGATATGTTAGCCACGATGTTGGTACCTCTGCAACCCTGACGTCACTCACCTTACTAATACTCACCAAGGGTACTGGTAGGACCCACGACAAATCAACGGTTGATACTATGTCGTGTCCAGTCTTCAATCAATAGTCCATATCACCTCTAGGATTTTCCTCCATCAAAGTACCTCCACCTTGTGTTAGGATATTTAGACACTTAGGAGTTAATTAAGATCTACTTGGTCTAATATGTCATTAGGTAAAAGTGTGTTTCATAGTGTGTTTCTTTAGTATGCATTAGTATGCATTTGTAGTTAGGAAATCCGACGGTCACGATATGTTCCCGACATAGAGTGATATGATGGCTCATACCCTCCTCGATCGTAATGTCCATTGATCCATGGCTTAACACCCGATTGGTCCATGATCTCTATTTAAAGAGCATGGAGGTTCATTTGCCGATAATCGATTGTGAGAAACTCTCTTGTAAAATCTCTCTGTAATATTTTTTTTTGCATTAATAAACTACTCCAAGTGGCCGCGTTGGCTGGGGCCAGGGATGTTTCCCCGTAGGGGTTTTACCACGTGAAAACATCAGTGTGTTGATCTTTGATCTGTTTATGTGAGTGGTTACTGAAGGTGTTCGTCCTCTATTGGAATACCTGTGTTGTCGAACACCTTGGGCATCCGATGTCACTCTGATGATCGAAATCTCATGGTACTATAGCAACGGATCCAACGGTCCAAACGTATTCATTACACCAAATCAATGGTTGGAGTCAGATCTTCCCCTCTTGTCGATCTCTGGTTCAAATCATCTTTCAGTGTTCTTCCCATCGAAGTTCCCCTAATAACCATCACACTCAAATATTTCGATGGTAGTACCCCCCAATCGATGGTGAAGATCTGCCCTCCTCCTAGATCTGATGCTCGACATTTAAGGTTTCCTTCCAAAGTTTTAAGCTCGACAGGGGCTGTCTTCTTCCTCTTAATGAACCAGGCATTGATACGAGTTATTCTCAATGATGTGTTTTCTTCCACACTTGTAGGAGATGTCATGACAACACCATCTTTTCTCTTCCTGTGCTTAGACATAATAAGGCATGGAACCAGGGGCTGGAACCATGTCCCTTACACACAACATCAACAATTGAGCTTCCACATTTCAACCCTCTGATAGATCAACGACTATCATTGACTTGGAGCTCTCCCCCATCAGAGTCCCAACACATCCTCACACACCTCACTTCGATGGTTTAACCTCCGATAGTCTTAAACTTGAAATCAACAGTCCTGAATTCCCTAGAACCTCTCACTGATAGATCCACTGACTCACCTTATCTTGGAGCTCTATCCATTAGAGTCTCTTGTCAACCCTGCTCCAAGGCGCTCTGATGAATACCCTGATACAAAGGGCCATGATCTAATTGCTTCATGAAATCAACAACTGTGATTCATTTCACTTCAGACACATGGTTTTATTCATGGAAATAGTCTGAAATTAGGACCTGGCCAATTTTCAAAGCTTCTCCAAAGGTTTTCCTTCGATTTTTAGCATGATTTAGGACTTCACTGCTTAGGGATTCTTCCAAATCCCTTCTAAAAGTTTTACTAGACCTTTTGGGTCTCCACCTTCACCTCACACTACTCATTTGATTACACATATATACCTGGTTAACCCGTGAGAAAAAACATGCATTGTGACATCCTCCAAAAATAAAATATTTTTTTATAGGATGGAAATTTATTTCTGTTTTTGGCAAATTCGAATCTGGAAAATTTTTGCCATTTATGGCAATTCTAAATTTCAAATTTAATAATTGTATTTAATTATTGTGATTGTTGGGTAGAGATATGTTTGGACTCAACTAACTATTTGAATATGACACTTGTCTCACAACAAAATATTTATATTAATTGCAGGAGGACAAATGGAACAACCATGTTAAAATCAGTTGACCATGACTCCATGAGTGGGGAACATGTTGGAACTGCCTCTAGGCTGATTATGAGAAGTGGAAAATCAAAGATTTGGCCACTGGAAGCCCCTGGAAATCAGGGATTAAGAAAGCTGCGAAAATCCCCAAAGGGGGAAAAAGACCTGAGCAAAAAAAAAAAATGATAAATAGCATATGTGAGGAGGCAGGATGCTGCCAAGTGTGCTGGGAAAGGATTTTTGAGCTCTCTTGTTGTTATGAACACTGGGGATTGAGTGTGAGGCAAGAGGAGCCTGCTGAAACAGAATTGCCTTGCTTTTATGAGCACTGTTGAGTAAGTGTGAGGCAAGATGATAACTGTTGGATTTGAAGGACATTGCTAAGGAGGAGTCTCCAAGTTCGCCCTCATGGATTCATGGTCAGGCTAGGGGGTGAATTGGGCAAGTAGATTTGGCTGCCCTGTTCTACGGTTGGGAGGAACATCGTTGTTCCCTTTGTCTTCCGACAGATTGGATTCAGATATGTTAATTTCCCCCTCTCTATTATGAATGGCTATGTATTTTGATGTTATGTATCTATTGAATCTGAATTGGAATAAGTTACATTCTCTGTCTATATGACCCTTTTTGCATCTGGCGTATCGTATTTGATTAAATCGGATCTGTAACGGATTTTTCCCACTTTCCATTCAAATGTTTTATCCAATTCTATGTATCTAACAATATGCTCTAACAGTATGCAACAATGTGTTAGATGTGTATAGAATGACAAATTTCAGGAGTTAAAGAATTTTGGAAACCCCTTTTTGCCTTTTTTGGATGCTAAAAACAAGCTTGAGAATTGACGCCTTTCGAAGGTTTTTTGCTTTCCTTGTTCCTTTTCAGAATGGGCTACCCTTTCTTAGTCAATGTCAATGACGAATTTAGAGTTTTTCCCTTACAGAAAACATTTATTCTTTTGTATCCTTCTGTGCGTGCAAAATTCTTAAGTCTTTATGCTTTCAGAATTTGGGAATTGTTGGGTGTTGTTGTTCGACATTTGAAACCCCGAAAACCTGAGTCCTGAAAATCCCGAAGTGTTAATTCCACACCCTTTTCACTTTTCAAAATTCGGGAATGGTTGTGTTATGTGGTTTGACATTTGAAACGCCGAAAACCCGAATCCCGAAATCCCGAAGTGTTAATTCCACACCATTTCACTTTTCAGAATTCCAGAATTGTTGTAATATGTTGTTTGACATTTGAAACCCCGAAAACTCAAATCCCGAAATCCCAAAGTGTTAATTCCACATCCTTTTATCCTCTTCGCATTTTAGAAGTTTTTGTGCGTTGTTGTTGGCATTTGAAACCCCGAAACCCTGAACCCCGAAATCCTGAAATGTTAGTTCCGCGTTCCTTTCCCTTTCACATTTCGGGAATTGTCTATGGTTAATGTTTTAGCTTTTGAATTCGTGGGATTTGTTGGTGTTTGATGTTTTTGCTTTTGAAGTCGCGGGATTCCGAACCCCGAAATCCCAAAATGTTAGTTCCACATTCCTTTCCCTTTTGAATTTTGGGAATTGTCTGTGGTTAATGTTTCGGCTTTTGAAGTCGTGGGATTTGTTGGTGTTTGATGTTTTGGATTTTGAAGTCGCGAGATTCTGAACCCCGAAATCCCGAAGTGCTGGGCATTTCCCTTTCGCATTTCGGAATTTGTGTAATGTTGAAGTTGGGGCACTCGAACTCACGAAGTTTCGAACCTCGAAACCCCGAAACGCTAGTTCAATCTTCCCTTGTTTCGCATTTCGGAGGTTTATATATGTTGATGTTTGTCTTCTATATTCGTGAACTTCCGAACTCCAGAGTCCCAAAATGCTGGTCGCTTTTCGCGATATTGGGAGCTATTGTGTGTTAATGTTAGTCGTTGTATTCGCGAAATCCCGAACTCCGAAATCCCAAAATGTTGGTCACCTTTCGCGATTTTGGGAATTGTTGTGCGTTGATATTGACTGTTGTACTCGTGAAATTCCTGAAATCTGAAATCCTGAAATGCTGGCCTCTTTTCGCGATATTGGGAGTTGTTGTGTGTTAATTTTAGCCGTTGTACTCGCGAAATCCTGAACTCTGAAGTCTCGACATGCTAGTCGCTTCTCATGTTTTCAGGAGTTGGTGTGTTTTGATTGGAGAATATTCCTCCCGATTATAGGTATGGAAGTAACAGACCTATCTTTAAGTCACTCGTATAGTTAAATCCATGCTGGTGTTATATACATCATCAAAGAAGAAAATATAGTAATTTTTACAAGACTTTAAATGGCATTGAAGGGAGGAGTACACCTTTGTTGTATCGTCGAGAAGGAGGATTTAAGTTGCATAGTAAAAACAATCAACGATAGTAAGGTCTCCAACAAACTTTCAATTTTTTTTTTGTGACAGTTTTTGAGGTTCATTACATATGGTATCAGAGAAAAAGTTACAACACTGGGCCTGAACAGGGCCACATTAATTTCTTAGTATACATTCTGATTTATGAAAAAACTAATAAATCTTGTGGATTACAAACAAAAATCTTTTCTATTTTGTGTTAAATAATGGTAGCCCAAGAAGGTGTAGAAATGAGGGTGGAAGAGAATCCACAACAAGGACCTCCTGGAGATCCAAGACAAAACAGTGATGGAAGCTCACCCACAGAGGTGTTGGAAACAATGAGAAACCTTATTGTTGAACTACAGGTTTTCAAGGACGACAATGAAAAATTGAAGAAGGCACAACATGAACAAAAAGAGATAAATGAAGTCCTGCTATGTAGTATAGTAACCAAGAAAATCCCAAAAGATGATAACCCAGAGGAAGAGGTTAGAAAAAGGGACTCCAAGAATTCTGGTGCGAAAACAGAAAAAGGAGACAGTTCATCTGAAGGGACACCCTCAGCTGAAGACAAAACCATACCAGACAAAAAAAATAAAACAAACAGACCACCTTGAAGGAGAATTTAAAAAGATTAAACAAACTACTTTTGATGGAGAGTCCAAGACAGGAGAAGAAGCCAAGGCATGGTTGTTGGACATCAAAAAATACTTTCAAATCTACAACTATTCCAGCAACATGAAGGTCAGAATGGCCATCTACAATCTAAAGGGGAAGGCCAGCATTTGGTGGCAAGACCTGAAATTGGCCAAGGGCCTAAAGGAGAAACAATTGGAATGGTTCGACTTCAATAGGTATTTTAAGAAACAATACATTTCTGAAAACTATTATGAAAGGAAGAAGAAAGAATTTTATGAATTACGACTCGGACAAAAGACGATGGATCACCTTATAAATAAATTTCTAGAACTACTAAGGTTCGTACCATACATCCAGGAGGATAAGGTAAAAATTCAGCGATTCTTAAGCTGCTTACCACAGTCCTATAAGGACATAATTGATTTTGACAACCCCAAATCCTTGGGTGAGGCATTCAGGAAGGCACGAATGTGTTATGACTAGTATAAATAGTGAGTAGATTTTCCCAAGACTTGGAAGGATAAGAAACAAGATGGAATGCCTCAACGGAAGAAGGGATACTATCCAGCTCCTTATCGGAATGCAGCGAAAGGTTTCCCAAGGAAGGATTTTCACTCGAATCATTCGAATACGCAAGGTAGCGATAAACTGGTAAACCTGGGAATGAATAAGTTTGGGGACAACTCTCGCGAGCCATTAAGATGTTGGGAGTGTGGAAAGCCTCATGTAAGGAGGAACTGTCCACTTCTAATTTCAACAAATAGCACTGTTGTCCACAATTTGTAGGAAGCCTCGAGAGTGGGAGACATGGGCAGGAGTCTACATCGGATAAATGCATCCATAGATGGTCGACAAGCTGACCACCAGTCCTCAGTAGTAGAGATCGAAGGTAAAATCCATGACACTCGAATTTCTGTTTTAATTGACCCTAGAGCTACGTTAAGTTATATTACTCCCGATGTAGTAGAGTTGAATAAACTTAAGAAACAAAAGNACAAAAAATCTTGGCTTGTACAACTAGCAACAGGTACTAAAAGAAAAGTAGTTAACTTTATTTCAGATCCTGAGTTCAGCTTAGATGGTCAAAAGATAAGGACCAATCTGAACATCCTACCACTAGGATATTATGATATGATTATCGGGATGGATTAGTTGGAACAACACAAAGAAGTACTAGACTGTTATACAAAGATACTTAGCTATAAAGATAATTTTGACATTGTTAGAACAACCCAAGGTATACCAAAACCTGTGTCAGTCGGACAAGTTTCAACGATGTAATTCAAGAAATGTATTAGAAAGGGATGTCAAGTTTACACCATCCAAGTAATGAATCTATTATAAAAAAAAGATAAGCCCAATTTAAAAGACTTTGTTGTCCTATGTGAATTCAGAGACATGTTTGTTGATGAGATACCAGAATTACCTCCTAGGAGAGAAATAGATTTCTCCATAGACTTACTACCCAGATCATCCCCTATCTCAAACGCACCCTATCGAATGAGTCTACCAGAACTGACAGAATTAAAAATACAATTACAAGAATTGTTGGGCAAAGAGTATATTAGACCAAGTGTCTTGCCATGGGGAGCACTAGTCCTCTTTGTGAAAAAGAAAGATGGTACTCTAAGACTATGTATCGATTATAGACAACTGAACAAAGTGATCATTAAGAACAAATACCCCTTACCCCGAATAAATGATCTGTTCAATCAAGTTGGTGGGGCCAAGATCTTCTCAAAATTGGATTTACTATTTGGTTATCATCAAGTTAGGATAAAGGACTAGGACATAAACAAAACAGCTTTTCGAACAAGATACAGACACTACGAGTTTGTAGTCATACCTTTCGGACTCACCAATGCACCAGCCACATTTATGTGCTTAATGAACAACATTTTCAGCCAGTACTTAGACAAGTTCGTAGTAGTATTTATCGATGATATTCTGGTCTATTCTAAAATGGAGGAGGAACATGATGAACACTTACGAATAGTTTTGCAAACACTAAGGAAACACAAAATATACATAAAATTCGACAAATGTGATTTTTATCAAAAAGAAATACAATATTTATGACATGTCATTTCCTCGAAAGGTATTTCAGTAGACCCGAAAAAGATAAAATCCATCATGGAATGGCTAGTGCCTAAGGATGTGGCAGATATCTAGTCGTTCATGGGAATCACCGGATATTATCGCAGATTTATAGAAGGGTTTTCCAAGATATCCTACCCTATCACATCATTACAAAAGAAAGGGACCAAGTTTAGTTGGTCGCAAAAGTGTCAAGACAGTTTTAGCAAGCTAAAAAAATTATTGACATCAACGCCCATTTTGAAGGTAGCAGACCCTGATAAAGACTTCACAGTATGCATTGATGCAAGTAAAGAGGGACTAGGTGGCGTTCTAACTCAGGAAGGGCACATGATTTTTTATGAGTCCCAAAAATTAAAGGAACACGAGAAAAATTATGTCACTCATGACTTAGAATTGGCAGTGGTAATACATGCCTTGAAAATGTGGCGACACTATATAATGGGCAGAAAATTCTTACTATTGACAGATAATAGCGGAGTGAAATATCTGTTTAACCAACCAGACCTTAATGTGAGACAAGCAAGGTAGCTAGCCTTCTTGAGGGAATTCAACTTCGAGGTTAGACATATCAAGCGAAAGGAAAATAAAGTAGCAGATGCTTTAAGCCGCAGAATCCATGGGTTATTTGAGATAAATATCAGCAAGGCAGAAAGTGATCTGGAACAAAGAATAAAAACAACAGGTATTAACGACAGAAATTACACTAAGATGATGGAAGAATTGAAAAACAATATCACAAACTCAGATGTACCAGATATAAGTATCGACAAGGAGGGACTATTAAGATTTAAAAATAGACTTTACATACCAGATTTAGCAGAGCTAAAATTAACTATTTTAAACGAAGTGCATAAGAAACTGTATTCTGGCCATCCTGGCTACCAAAAAACAATAACAGCACTCATAAAACTATTTTACTAGCCTAACATGAAGGGAAAAAAAACAGAATATTTGGATAGGTTCCAATATTGTCAGCAAGTTAAGGCCGAACACCAGCATCCAGCCGGCATATTACAACCATTACCAGTACTAGAATGGAAATGGGAGACCATATCGCTGGACTTTATAACAGGTTTTCCTAAAACTCAGAAACATAATGATTCAATCATGGTTGTAATCGATAAACTCAGTAAGTCTGCACACTTTATTCCTGTAAAGTCTACTTTTAAAGCTATTAACATTGCTGAGATATTCATGAAAGAAATTTTTAGACTACATGGTATTCCTAAAATGGTGATTTCAGATAGAGACGTAAAATTCACATCCGCTTTTTGGAAGGAATTGTTTGTAGGGCTAAATACTAATTTGAATTTCAGTATGAGTTATCATCCACAAACGGATGGACAGACCGAAAGGACAAATCAAATCATAGAGGATATGCTCCGCATGTATGTAAGAACAAAGTCAAACAAGTGGGAAGACTACCTACACTTGGTAGAATTTGCATATAACAATGGGTACCAAACTTCGGCTAAGTTGAGCCCTTTCAAAATACTGTACGGCAAAAAGTGTACAACTCCAATTAGCTGGGATAACCCAACTGACAGACTCATGGTTGGGCCAAAGATGCTCCAAGAAATGGAGAACATGGTAATAAAGGTACAACAGAACTTGAAAGAAGCATAGGACAAACAGAAGAGTTATGTAGATCAGAAAAGAAGACATGTGGAATTTCAAGTGGGAGACCATGTTTACTTGAAGGTCAAAGCCCAGAAAATATCGCTGAAGTTAGGGAACTGTGCCAAGCAGGCACATAGGTTTTGTGGGCCCTTTGAGATACTGGCTCGAATTGGACCCGTAGCATATCAGCTTGCACTTCCAACTAATCTAAGAATTCATAATATATTTCATGTTTCTTTGTTGAAAAAGTATACTCATGACCCTACTCATATGATTGATTGGAACTTGGTGCAGGTGCAACCCGAAGGCGAGTTCCAGGTGGAACCCCTGCGCATTCTGGACCGGAGAGAAATAACACTTCGGAACAGAGTCGTCGCTCAGGTAAAGGTGCAATGGAAGAACTTTAGTCTTGAGGAGGCCACTTGGGAATTGGAGGGAGATTTGCGGAAATCTCATCGAATCATGTTCCAGGAAAGGAATGAACACTGAGGACAGTGTTTTACTGAAGGGGGAAAGGATGTGACATCCCCCAAAACTAAAATATTTTTTATAGGCTGGAAATTTATTTCCGTTTTTGGCAAATTCGAATCTGGAATTTTTTTTACATTTATGGCAATTTCGAATTTCGAATTTAATAATTGTATTTAATTATTGTGATTGTTGGGCAGAGATTTGTTTGGACTCAACTAACTATTTGGCTATCACACTTGTATCACAAAAAAATATTTATATTAATTGTAGGAGGACAAATGAAACAACCATGTTAAAATCATCTGACCATGACTCCATGAGTGGGGAACATGTTGGAACTGCCTCTAGGATGATTATGAGAAGTGGAAAATCAGAGATTTGGATACTGGAAGCCCTTGGAAATCAGGGATTAAGAAGGTTGTGAAAATCCCCAAAGGGGGAAAAAGACCTGGGCAAAAAAAAAAATTGATAAATAGCATATGCGAGGAGGCAGGACGCTGCCAAGTATGCTAGGAAAGGATTTTTGAGCTCTCTTGTTGTTATGAACATTGGGGATTGAGTGTGAGGCAAGAGGATCCTGATGAAACAGAATTGCCTTGTTGTTATGAGCATTGTTGAGTAAGTGTGAGGCAAGAGGATAACTATTGGATTTGAAGGACATTGTTGAGGAGGAGTCTCCAAGTTCTCCCTCATGGATTCATGGTCAGGCTAAGGGGTGAATTGGGCAAGTAGATTTGGCTTCCCTGTTCTACGGTTGGGAGGAGCGTGGTTGTTCCCTTTGTATTCCCGCGGATTGGATTCAGATATGTTAATTTTCCCCTCTCTATTATGAATGGCTATGTCTTTTGATATTATGTATCTATTGAATCTGAACTAGAATAAGTTACATTCTCTGTCTGTATGACCCTTTTTGCATCTACCGTATCGTATCCGATTAAATCGGATCTGTAATGAATTTTTCCCACTTTCTGTTCAAATGTTTTATCCGATGCTATGTATCTAACAATATGCTCTAACAGTATGCAACAATGTGTTAGATGTGTATAGAATGACAAATTTCGAAAGTTAAAGAATTTTGGAAACCCCTTTTTGTTTTTTTGGATGCTAAAAACAAGCTTGAGAATCGACGCCTTTAAGGTTTTTTGCTTTCCTTGTTCCTTTTCAGAATGGGCTACCCTTTCCTTAGTCAAGGTCAATGACGAATTTAGAGTTTTTTCCTTACAGAAAACCTTTATCCTTTTGTATCCTTCTGTGCATGCAAAATTCTTAAGTCTTTATGCTTTCAAAATTCGAGAATTGTTGGGTGTTATTGTTCGACATTTGAAACCCCAAAAACCCGAGTCCCGAAAATCCCGAAGTGTTAATTCCACAACCTTTTCAATTTTCGGAATTCTGGAATGGTTGTGTTATGTAGTTTGACATTTGAAACCCCAAAAACTCGAATCCCGAAATCCCGAAGTGTTAATTCCACACCCTTTCACTTTTCAGAATTCGGGAATTGTTGTAATATGTTGTTTGACATTTGAAACCCCGAAAACCCGAATCCCGAAATCCCGAAGTGTTAATTCTACATCCTTTTATCCTCTTCGCATTTCAGAAGTTGTTGTGCACTGTTGTTGGCGTTTGAAACCCCGAAACCCTGAACCCCAAAATCACGAAATTTTAGTTCCACGTTCCTTTCCCTTTCGCATTTCGGGAATTGTCTATGGTTAATGTTTCGGCTTTTGCAGTCGCGCGATTTGTTGGTGTTTGATGTTTTGGCTTTTGAAGTCGTGGGATTCCAAACCCCGAAATCCTAAAACATTAGTTCCACGTTCCTTTCCCTTCCGCATTTCGGGAATTGTCTGTGGTTAATTTTTCGGTTTTTGAAGTCGCGGGATTTGTTGGTGTTTGATGTTTTGGCTTTTGAAGTCGCGGGATTCCGAACCCCAAAATCCCAAAGTGCTAGGCATTTCCCTTTCTCATTTCAAAAGTTGTGTAATGTTGAATTTGGGGCACTCGAACTCATGAAGTTCCGAACCCCGAAACCCCGAAACGCTAGTTCAATCGTCACTTGTTTCGCATTTTAGAGGTTTGTATCTATTGATGTTTGGCTTCTGTATTAACGATCTTCCGAAATCCGAAGTCCTGAAATGTTGGTTTATTTTTGCGATATTGGGAGCTGTTGTGTCTTAATGTTATCCATTTTATTCGCGAAATCCCGAACTCCGAAATCCCAAAATGCTGGTCACCTTTCGCGATATCGGGAATTGTTGTGTGTTGATATTGACTGTTGTACTCACGAAATTCCCGAAATCCAAAATCCTGAAATGTTGGCTGCTTTTCATGATATTGGGAGTTGTTGTGTGTTAATGTTAGCCATTGTACTTGCGAAATCCCGAACTCCGAAGTCCCGACATGCTAGTCGCTTCTCGCGTTTTCGGGAGTTGTTGTGTTTTGATTGGAGAATTTTCCTTCCAATTAGAGGTATGGAAGTATCAGACCTGTCTTTAAGTCGCTCGTATAGTTAAATCCATGCTGGTGTTATATACATCATCAAAGAAGAAAATATAGTAATTTTTACAAGACTTTAAATGGCATTGAAGGGAGGAGTATACCTTTGTTGTATCGTCGAGAAGGAGGTTTTAAGTTGCATAGTAAAAACAATCAACGATAGTAAGGTCTCCAACAAACTTTCAATTTTTTTTTTGTGACAGTTTTTGAGGTTCATTACATGCATATTCCATTCAATTCCATTATTACTCAAACATGCACACTTGCAATAATACAATTTTAAGCATCAATCCTTTATTTCAGTTTAATTACATAGAATATAGAAATACTTATCTGTTATAAGTTGTGACCAACCAACTGACTATGGGTGTTCTCCTTTCCACCAAAACATAGGCCCTGTGTTCTCACTCACTTCGGCAGTAGGCCACCCCCACGATAAGCCATGATACCACCAGGGAATTTTTGTCAAGTTGTCAGTGAATTTGGTATGTGAAGCTTACTCTCCTTCAAACCGCTCTTGGTAAATATTTCCTCACATGCACCTAGCCCAAGTCTCATCAAGATTTATCGTATTCTCTCTCATTATCAAGCTCACGACCTCTCTCCTTAGGTTGGGTACCTGGACTTTCATACAAGTCTTTCTTTAAGACTCACATCTCTCCCTGTCCATTCATGGGATCATTCCCCTCTTTCTATGTCTTTAACCATGTATGTAATCCCCTTGAATACTTTTAAGGATTCATCCCACAATGAGATGGTTGGCATTTTCAATCAAATGAAATACAATTAGAATATTTGTATGTCGTGCCTTTGCAATCGTCGACATGATTAATTACATATAATTATGGGTTTTATAAAGGGGATATTACAATCCCCTCCCCCTTAAAGGAACAATGTCCTCGGTGTTATTTGCATCTCGACAACACTTTCCATGCCTTTAATTTTAAGTTACTTTAGTAGCGTCCTCCTTTGCTCGGTTTGGTCCTCACTCGGACTCTCTCATTTCATAACATGTCTACAAAAATTTTCAGACAACAAGCATATTAATTCACAATTTCATGCATAACATTTCATTGATATTCAAAACTCAAGGGAAATATTCATATCAACACCATACATATCTATGCAATTCATGGTTCTGGATCCTTATGGCTATCACATTTACTTGGCTCATTGTTTTTCCTTGAAATACACATTGTGCTCATGATCCCAATTAACAATTTACAAGAACTATCAAAGTCTCCTCTTCCTTGCGGTCACTCACCCTCTAGGCTCAAGCTTAGACATCCTCTTCTCTACTATACAGTCCCTTGGGTGTTCCATATTTATTGCCAATGATTTCTCACACAAGAAGAGTTTCAGAGACTTCATCGAGTCTTACAGCCGAGGAATTCTTCTAGTTTTCTCTATCGAGGTGTCCCTTTGGCTAGCGTTATCACAACATGGAATTCTATATGGTGATCATGGAATGTCTCAGGGATCTCATGTCACAATAGTGTCTATTTCTATGCTTTCTCAGCTTGACAACCACCATCTTCCCCTCCAGGACAAATATTTCATCTCACATGTATCACATGCATACAGTAACCGTGAGATACTATCATCAATTTCAATCAAATTTTCCTTAAAATTTGTTACCCACATATTTCTAATTTCATTTTTTTCATTTTCATATTTGTTTCGTACTGGAGCCAGATTCCACAAGCATGAGATTTCCTTCTCATCATGATTTTTCTCTTTTTCAACCAACAGGCATTCGTCTTCCTTATGGGTTTATATTGTTTCCATATTCAAGACTTTCTTTCCTGCAATTCCATCTTCACACAACCAAGCAAATTGTTAGTCCCTCATGCACATACGTTTTCATTGAACATTTGTAGTGGCTCTAAACAATTTGGAGATGGTGCATACTAACAATTAAATAACTTTTATCTATTCCAGAATATGAAGTAAAAAGGAATATATCAATCCTTACATATGCATTATTTCAGCATACCAAGCCTTTCAAAATGCATTCAAATTTCATAAGAATTCAATAAGTGTGTTCATGTCCATAGCCACATTCACATATAATGTAGCCTTTCATTTATTTTAGACTACCACATTTCATGTTGGGTACTGTTATCGCACAGTTTGTAGGAAGGGTTTAGATAGCTTGAGTCAAGGCTTCAAACTGGCGTAACAGGAGCTTCCCCACCCATTGTCACCTCGATGGGGAGCTCTTTCTATTTAGGGTGGCTAATCCCAAGGGAGACGTCCCTAGTAATCTGGG
>SNQJ01S0219472.1:2963-15382 GCA_010110895.2 Picea sitchensis
GAGAATGGGATCGTAAGTCCCACTTCCTACATAAACCTGTTTCAATGAGATCTCTGTGCTGTCATCGGTCTCAATAGATGGAGTCTGCTCCGATCGGGGGATTAATTGCTCTAATCTCCTTGTTGTAATTAATTTCGGCGATTAGATTAGTGTTAGCACTCCTATAAGCGTTTGGGATGTCCCCTGCTTTGGCTTGAGGCAGGAGTGTGAACTGGATCCGCCTTATATAATCTACATTGCAAGCTTTCAACATCGGATCCCTGGAGACTTCTTTACTTTCTGGTGGTATTCTCGGTCTGATCAGCGGCTGCAAGTCATTTTCGGCGATGGGTATTTCCCCATTTTTTGAACAGTTATCTTTGGATTGGGCTAGTCTGTAGGTCTCAACAGCTTCTGGATCTCTGCTCATCAGAGACAGCGATGTAAATGATATATATTTTAACAATATATCGAGTAATTTTTTCTTGGAAAAAAAGTATAATTTGAAAGACGTAGTCAATTCATGCCTTTTAGCATTTTGATTTATGTTTTCAATATTATATTCATAATTTGTCTCTTATTTAATCACTAAAGACAAATATGCATGCAACCTTCCTTATTTTTCAAAATTATGATTTTTTTTCTTATGCAACCTTCCTTATTTTTCAAAATTATGATTTTTTTTCTTTTGCAACCTTCCTTATTTTTCAAAATTATGATTTTTTTTTCTTATGCAACCTTCCTTATTTTTTTATTTTTGACTTGGTTAAATTTTGAATTTCTCTATAAATATAATCAATTTAACCTTTTTATAAACGATCCATAATAAAATGGAATGTGGGTTTTATTAAAAAAATAACATTCCATTGAGTCTAGTGCCTAATATCATCTTCTCTGTTAGAATCTCCTCAAAGAATTTCTCAATCCTTAAATTTTCTTGTAACATAAACCAATGTATTTATTGGCCATTTAACAAAAATTTAATTGACTTGTTCATGTGGAATGTATGCCTCATCCACCCACCTTCACTTCCTTACACCAAATGTTTACTGGTCACCAATTAAAAATGATAAAGGAACATTAACATTTAAAAATTAAAATGTCTTAAAATATATTTAAGAAATTAAAACAATAAAATTAACATTTAAAAATTAAAATGTCTTACAATATATTTAAGAAATTAAAATAATAAAATTAATTTAAAGTGATTTACTTAAGTTATCATAATATAAACTAGTACAGTCATTTAAAACTGTGGCTGATGAACATCGAAAGGCGTGGATAAAAAATGAAATTCACACCTAGAAAATGAGTGTCTACATATACAATCAGAAAATGAGCGTCTACACACAATCAACACAACCAACATGCTAAATCCAAAATTTAATCATTTAAACGTAGCAATCATATAGTACTACAATAATTTCTTAATATGATTTGGTAAATGTTAAAAGATAAATAGATACAGATGCATTCAAAAATACAAATTAATTAATTTAAAATAGCTTACTTAAATTAGATAATTTAAAATGGCTTACATAAATTATCGTACATTTCTTATTAAAAAAGTTATCGTTCATTTCTATAATGCTTCATAAATATAATTAAAATAAAAACAAAACACACACACCGTAAAATTGAACATCGTATACTATTTGGAAAAATATCACTCTAGTTGACCCTTTCCATTTTTATTGCCATTTCATTTATTTAAGTCTCTACATGTAATCAATTTTCACATGGATTTAAGTTTTTACGTCACTGTAATCAATTTAATTTTCACATGATTACTTACATCATTGAAGCATGCACGACATCTTGTATCCCATAGGTCGTCGTCTTAATGGTTAACATTTGGAAAACTTTATAATATATATTTTTAGTTGATGAGTTACTTTGATTATTAGATAATTAAAATTAAATATTTATTTATTTATTTTTATAGTTTTTTTAATTTATTTTGGTTAATTTTTTAGTTTGATTTTATCCGAAAGTGAGGAATGGTTGAATCTTTGATTAATTTTTTAGTTTGATTTTATCTGAAAATGAGAAATGGTTAAATCTACATATTTGAGTGGTTAGGTTTGTATAAATAGTGTTTCAAGGGTTTTTCAACAGGCTGAATCCATTTATGACTAATCCATTGAATCTACATATTTGAGTGGCTAGGTTTGTATAAACAGAGTGCTCCAAAAAATTTTCAACACGCTAAATTCATTTATACATTCAAAAATACAATTTAAACAATAAAAAATAACAATTTTATCCAAATTTATATCACCTAATTCTAAAAAAACAAAAATTAAAAATTTAACCAACAATTTTATATTATTAATAATAATTAAAATTAAAAACTATTTAATTTTAATTTTTATTAAATTTACATATTGATTATTTTAAAATATATTTTAAAATATAATATCAAGATTCACTTAGAATTAGGGCATCTAAGAAATCTTTGGCATTGAAACTTACTTTATTTAATTTCTTTAAAATATGATATTAGAAGAGATTCACTTAGTATTAAAGAATTTAGCAAATCCTTGGCATGGATACTTGCCATTTTATTTAATTTCTTTAGCTTTTCATTCGTTAACTTGTGTTCAAATATTTGATGATGACAATTAATTTTCATTAATTTGTAAATGTAAAAAATGTATATATATATATTATAATTTTTTTTTTATTTTTTTTTATTTTTTTCATATAATTGGTTATTTAATATAACTTTTATGTCCAATTTTGTTATTGTATTTTAAAATAAGTAACTTGGTGGTCTTTAACTAATGTTGAATGAATCTTAGATTTGTTTATTTCCCTTGCATTTAATGGATGATCACACCAACTCTTGAACACCTTCTTCTTCCTTGAGGACTTTATATTATTTGGTGAATACAACTCTTTATTAGGGTTTCTAAATTAAAAAAAACTCATCCTTCATATCCTTAATCTTGAAATGACTTTCTCGCAGAGCAGTAATATATCCATCCCAAACCAATATGTCTTCCCCAAATAGGCCTATTATTTCTTTTGGCATCCATTCTTGTCTCCAAATCAAAGTGTTTTTGACATTAACTACTTGATATAAATATAATAGTCCTCTCTCCCTTAGAATATCAATTGGATTTCTAGGAAGACAAAAAATTTCTCCACACCCAACCCAAGGGTCCTCTCCCACTCTAACTTTCCTTCCTGAACCAACCTTCCAAACCAGCCATTTCCCTACCAATGGAAATGCTTGCACCAGAACCTTCCATATCACTAAAGCATTATGAAAGGATTTTGCGGGGAATCTTATCCAATCTTCCACACTTAAGGCTCAATGTGTTTCTAATGGACCAACTTACTCCACAATCCCTTCCCATCAATTATTCTCCAAACACATTTTGTTGCTAGGGATTTTTCAAAAGCATGATTGTTTTTTATATCCTAGGCCTCAAATTCTTTTGGGATATCTATCTATTTTAGCAAATTTTGCCACACTCCATGCATCTTGCCTTGATGGCCTTCCATTTCCCTCTGCATACTTAAATTCCCCTTTTTTCTCAATCCAGAGTCAAAAATATATTTTTTTTTCCATATACACGAGCCACATTTAGACAACTCATGTATACGTAAGTTGCTCCATTACAACCCACGTACATCAGGTTTTGTGCTCAAAAAATAAAAAATATGTCGGGTTTCCATGTTGTGTCACGAGATCCATGATCCTTGACCTTCCATATACTAGAAACACGCTAACTCGACCCTTCAATTCCATTTGAAGGCTATAAATTGAGCCATATACAATCCTTGATGACAATTCATCATTGAGAACAAAGACACTCTGGAGAAATTTCACCTCATATTGAGTTTGCATCCCTTTGTCCTTGAAAGTCTAAACTTCTTGTGTTCAAACCCCAAGCTCTTCCTATCTTGAGATGGAGAACCTCATTGACTCCTACTACTTGTGAGCTTTCCTTTGTGGAGGATTGAAGTGGTGAAGGCCCAACTGGAGGGACTTGGTTTCTCGGTTCCGATATGTGCCATTACAAAAGTTTGTCAACTATGTACTTTGGTTGATTACATTAATAGAAATACTCTTTTCTTGTCCAATAATATGTCGCAAATATTTGTATTACTTTTCATGGGCGTATTTGTTATGTATGTTAATGGAATATGTTAGTTTATATGCTAACATTATATATGATTTCCACATGCTTGCGTATCTTGGTTATTGAGGATAAGTTGTAGGTATAAAGCTCTGGGTTGTAAGCTCAACCGTGGTCTTCTTCAGACGTCCGAATGAGGTAGGATTCCAGCCTATCATTTATATAGCATACTTCATATTAGAGTTGATTTATGGGTGTCATTTCGTCTGTTGTGGTTTTCCCCTAACCATAGAGAGATTTTCCTCGTAACATAATTGGCGACTCCACTGGGGAAGATATCCCTTTTGGGATATTGAGTGTTTTTCTCCTTTATTTTCTCTCTGTTTTCCTTGGTTTCTGTGTCGCATGTTGCTTGACATCCTATACTTTGCTTTGTATCTGAGTTTCTTGGCCTAATCCTTGCCCAGGGAATGTCTTCTTTGGCATACGCGGGTTTTCCCTTAACAATCATGTACATATGCGAAATGTTTGTCTTCAGGGCACGTACATATGCTTATGTTCCATGAACAGTCATGTACACTATCTTCTGAGTCTTATTGGCTGAGTTTAGTGTTTGTTGGGTGAGTTTTGCTAGTTGTTGAGACTTCTTGGATCCCTGTTCTGATTGTTAAGTGCCTATAGAGTGATAGGAAGCTGCGTTATTGGTGAATCGTTTAGGAGAAATCCTTTCTTTTCATTTTTCTCATGTGTTGTCCTTGCATTCTAGTATGGGTAGTCGCTTCTTGGTGTCATGCTTGGCTTGTCTCTTTTTGCTTGCAGTAGGGTCTGCCTGTGAGGTTGTTATTCGGTCCTTGTATTTTCATTTCATTATATCAAAAATACAAAAAAAAATGTTTCTTTTTTGCATATTACTTATAGCATTTGCACTTTTGGATGCTTTACATTAGTTTTGGCATATTAGGAAATATGTCCGGATGAGGTAGGCTTCTAGCCTTCTCTTGTTAGCATTTTCAATTATATAACATACTTGATATTATAATTGATTTATGGGTGTCATTCCGTTTGTTGTGGTTTTCCCCTAGCCATAGAGAGATTTTCCTCGTAACAGAATTGGCGACTCCACTGGGTAAGATCTCCCTTTCGGGGTATTGGGTGTTTTTATCCTTTATTTTCTCTCTGTTTGCGTGAGTTTCTGTGTCACATGTTGCTTGACATCCTGTACTTTGCTTTGTATCTGAGTTTCTTGGCCTAATCCTTGCCCAAGCAGTGTCTTCTTTAGCATACACGTGTTTTCCATTGACAGTCGTGTACATACGCGAGTTGTCTATCTTCAGGGCGCATACATACACTTATGTTCCTTGAACAATCACATGCACTATATTTTGATTCTTTTTGGCTAAGTTTAGTGTTTGTTGAGTGAGTTTTTCTAGTTATTGAGACTTCTTGGGTCCCTGTTCTAACTGTTAAGTGCCTACACAATGATAGGAAACCGATTTATTGGTGAATCTTTTGGGCGAACACAGAAACTCTGGCAAACAAAGAGAAAATAAAGGAGAAAAACACCCAATACCCCAAAAGGCAGATCTTACCTAATGGAGTCGCCAATTCTGTTACGAGGAAAATATCTATATGGTTAGGGGAAAACCACAATAGACGAAATGACACCCATAAATCAATTCTAATATCAAGTATGCTATATAAATGAAAATGATAACAAGAGAAGACTAGAATCCTACCTCGTCTGGATGTCTTTCCTAATATGCCAAAACTAATGTAAAGAAGCCAAATGTGCAAATGCTATAAGTAATATGCAAAAAATAAACAATTAGTTTTTGTATTTTTGATATAATGAAATGAAAATGCAAGGACCGAATAACAACCTCACAGGCAAACCCTTCTCTTGTTAGCATTTTCATTTATATAGCATACTTGATATTATAATTGATTTCTAGGTGTCATTCCATCTGTTGTGGTTTTCCCCTAGCCATAGAGAGATTTTCCTCGTAAAATAATTGGCGACTCCACTAGGTAAGATCTCCCTTTCAGGGCATTGAGTGTTCTTCTCCTTTATTTTATCTCTATTTGCGTGAGTTTTTGTGTCGCATGTTGCTTGACATCCTGTACTTTGCTTTGTATCCGCGTTTCTTGGCCTAATCCTTGCCCAAGCAATGTCTTCTTTGGCATAAGCGGGTTTTCCCTTGATAGTCGTGTACATATGTGAGTTGTTTGTCTTCAGGGCACATACATACACTTATCTTCCCTGAACAGTCACATACACTATATTCTGTGTCTTTTTGGCTGAGTTTAGTGTTTGTTGGGTGAGATTTTCTAGTTGCTGAGACTTCTTGGGTCCCTGTTCTGACTGTTAAGTGTCTACATAGTGATAGGAAGCCACATTATTGGTGAATCTTTTGGGCGAACTCCTTTCTTGTCCTTGCATTATAGTATGGGTAGTCACTTCTTGATGTCCTGCTTGGCTTGTCTCTTTTTGCTTGCAGTAGGATATGCCTGTGAGGTTGTTATTCAGTCCTTGCATTTTCATTTCATTATATCGAAAATACAAAAAAAAACATTGTTTCTTTTTTGTATATTACTACTTTACATTAGTTTTGGCATATTAGGAAAGATTGCACTTCATTGAAATTGTAGAGATTGCATCTTGGAAACAACATTTAGAAGCATACCATCTCTTTGAAAATAAAGACTAGTACTTAGCAATATTTTTATATTTTCTTCCTTTTTATCTATGTTGAGTCACAATACCATCAGTTTCACGATCGTACCTTTTGAGTAAGCAGAAGCCATTAAAATTAACACTGAATAATTAAAATTGATTAGAAACGATTTTATTTTTCAGGGTACACAAACAAATGTAAGACCTAGGCCTTGGAATAGGATTTTGTGAGTAAAGTTATCCAAGGATATAAAACTTAACATATGTGTCTGACCAAGGAGTGGTGAAACCCATTATGTAATTGGTGTCCTCATGAGGCTCCGCTCACACCAGAGTTAAGCACAAGGTCACGTGAATTTGGTTGTAGAGATAACCCTCTAATACCTTCCTAGTGTCAAAGATATTTCTGGGTTTCTATTTGTATATGGGGGTTTTTCTAGTACCTTTACATCCTTGAGAGGTGATGCTTTCGAGATTTAGGGCTTTTCTACCCTACCCATACGGTGTACCAGACCTGCGACTACTTTCCTGAGCATTGGTTATACCATGGTGACTTTAATTTCTTTACCTAGGTAGCCACATAGGTTGCTTGCAGGGGTTATTCTACATGTACCCTGAGTTAGATAAGGATTAGACAACACACATACTTTATGGAGGATTTTCTCTTGGGATAAATCTGACCGACTACGCTATGAATCCTACGAGGGTCCTTATAACTGGTTCTATTACATCCACTCTATTGTTCGAGAGTCTCATCCTCTCATGGGAGAGACATACCTTCTTTAGTTTGGGAGGTTCCTTCAGCATGGGAGAGACATACCTTCTTTTAGTTTGGGGAGGCTTCCCTTCACCATCATATATCAAGCTTGTGTGTAGTGGCTCCTTAGGATTTATTTTAGCGTGGCATTTGGATTATTATTTTTCCTTAGTATTTTTCTTTGCGTCACAAGTTTTGAGTCATCTTGGAGAAAGACCAACCTCCTCGATGATCTCTTCGTCTCTTGAATATACCACCACGATTAGATCCTTTACCAAAGTTGCCTCCCAAAAGGCGTAGAGTTAATAAGCGTGGTACATATATCTCCACCTCCCAGGTTCTCGATCGTCCTACCATGAGTACTAAGTCAAACATGAATGTCTTGAGAAGTTCGTCAACTCCTATTTCATCTATGATTAGTGGGGTCCCCTCGACTCCCTTATCGTCATGGATTTGGATTCTGAAGGCTCCCTCACCTAATTATACCCAACCCATGGTCTCTACTTAGTCCATGGGAACAAATCCTTTTGTATTTCCAAGTGGTATGCCAAATCATAGTACTCAGTCTATGCCTTGGGCCTCTAATCCTTTCTCTTTTGGTATGCCAGACACAACTTCACTCTTGTCATCCTCCATTTCACCGTCTAATGTGAATCCTAGTTTTGGGTCTGGGGGCATGACACCTCCTTATAATCCTTTTTCATTTGCTGGGGGGCACATCCCTCAACGAACTCCTATGGTAGGAAGTTGGAACCCTCCTTCCTCTGGACCCAATCCTAGCTACGTGTTTTCAAGATTGAGTGCTCAAATGGGAAGTCCTTCTACTTCTTATATTTCATCCATCCATCCTTCTTCCTCTATGCATGTTCCTACGAATGATTTGCTCATGGAAAACCTCCCTCTTACCTCTAGTGTTTCATCTAGAGGGAGTAATTTTTATAGTATGGGGAACCCCCTACATGGAGTTCCTTCGTCTGGGGGCAACATATATCCTCATATGAGTAATCCTTATCATGTCACTTTCTCCTTGCAAGCGGATTATTTGGTAATGATTCCCTTACAACCTTTTATGAATCATTTGGGAAGAGGATACTACTATATTAGACATGGCCATGGTATATACCAGAACCCTGGTTTGCCTACAATCTCTCAAAACCGGTCTTTCCTGGGAGCATGGGCTCAGACATTGCAACCCAGGCTCCCTTTTTTGGCCACGTTAGATATAGTGCGTCACGATCAATCATGGCCCCTGGTCCCCACCAAGAATCCTTATGACATTCCAAAGTTTGAGGGTAAGACTAGTGAAGACCCAGGTGATAATGTGACTACCTTTCACCCATGGTGCTCATCTAACTCCCTTAATGCTGATTCTATTCGTTTGAGGCTATTTCAACACACCCTTATGAGGGTTGTTGTGAAGTGGTACATTGATCTACCTGGGGGCACCTATGGAACTTTCAATCAGATGGTCTTGTTTTTTCTCAATCACTTCCAATTGTCGGTTCATTACGATGCATGCATATAAATTTTATCAGATTTTTGTCAAGATAAAGCCACCCACATCTTTGATCATATCCAAGAGTGGCGTAGATGGAAGATGTTGATTAAAGCTTACATTCCTCCAGAGTTTCTATTGGAATGGTTCCTCAAGTATTTATTGCCTTACGTTTCGAAGGATTTTTCTACATCAGAAGTGACTTATGAGGACGAAGCCATCTTAAAATCCCAACAATTGGACCTTGTATATGCTCAATCTGGGATGCTTTACAAAATTATTCGAGACGCGCTGCAGTCAAATTATGATCCTAGACAAAATCCTGGGCCTCATGCCAACGCCATCATAGGCTCTAAAAATGTGAAGAATACAGACATGGTGACGAACCAACTGAAAGATTTGTCTCTTAACCAGTTTGTAGAAAGACAAGCTACGACTTCGTCCTCCATCACTTCGTCGGCGGGTGTGCATTTTTTACAGTCGTCGAACCCAAACGCTAACCAACAACCCGGAGGGAACAAGAAGAAAGGACGAGGTAATAAATGTAAGGGTGGGAAGAATAATAATAATAAAGCCAAGGACGAAAATAATAATGATAAATCTAATAATAATGCTGGTGAGGGCAAGAAAGAAAAGAGGAAGGTAAAGTTTCCCTGTAAACTTTCTAAATATGTTCACCTTACCCACTTGTGCCCCAAAATTGAGGAAGCATCGAGGCTCATAGCGCAACAACCTGCTGTGTTGACTAACTTGTTTCCACATAACCAAAATATGACCTCGGGGACCTCCAACACTGGAAATGCGTCGAGTGGGAGTCAAAACCCCTCGACACATGATGGTGGCCATATATGTTTCAATATGGTTAAGTCTGAGATTAGTATAGCCACTCGATATCGCGATTATGGTTCTTCACAACCTGTTCTAGGTCTAGAGCCTCCCCCTCCTCCAGAAACGCCTTTGTAGATTGATAATCCTGAACCTCCACTTTGTATTCTGAGAGGAGTCTTTAAGCACTATGCCCACAATCCTAATGCCAAAGCCACCCAAAATCACTCAATTGTCGGGGATTTGGGCCAAACCCCATGTGCAATGTCAACTTTGGTGGTGCTCCAGACATGTCCTACACAGAGGAACACCTTACTGTTTGGGTTGGTAGCTCTAGACCCTTTTTTCCCCAAGGTTATCAAGTTTGTTGTCATAGATTTTAAGCCTTGCTTACCTTACCATGTGGCCTTTCAAATCCATGTGGAGTATACAAATGTTACCATCAAATGTATTGTCATTGATGAAGGTGGTTCAACATCCTTAATGTCTTTGGCTTGTTGAAAAGCCATTCTCTCTCCGCCCCTATCTCAATCAATGACCATGTTAACTACATTCAATGGACGTTCTTTTAGACTCCACTAAATCCTTCCCACTTTCCCGGTCCAGTTAGGTAGAAAGAATGTGGAGGTATAGGTCGAGGTGGTTGATGTACCTCTCGACTACAATATTTTATTAGGGTGTAATTTAACTTATGCTATGACATCCATTGTGTCGTCGATTTTTCGTGTGTTATGCTTTCCTCACGAAGGAAAGATTGTGACGATAAACCAATTGTCCTTTGTGCATCCTAGTCCTAATGCATCCGTGGGGCCTTCGGTCCATGTTATTGAAAATTCTCAGCAGGCAACTAAGAATGTTGGTGTTGATATGTATTCCTCCTTGATGGGTAATTTTGATTTCACGACACTAATTTCATACATTAATTTCGTCTCCGGTGAGTCTTCGTCGTCGATGAGGTCTGTTCATTTCGTTACTTTGTATTTCAATGACCCTTGGACCCTACCTTCCACGACTATGTCGTATTTAGGTCACTCACACATCGAGATGTTGATGCTGCTGTCTATAGTAGAAATCACGTATCAGGCTATACAAGAAGCTACTGCTGACCCAAATCCTTCCACCTCATGGACGGATGAGGTGGATTCCATATTAGGCCCCATATGGGTCATACAATCATCTTGTTTGCATGATTTCCTTGATGATACTTTACCCTCAGATGAATCCATATTATAGGCCACGTCTGGTCCTAATAGKCCTTGGGACGATATGCATAATCGATCCTATTTTCTACCAGAACTTGTGATGATTGAACATGATGAATTTAGGTCCACCCCGAGTGAGATGGTAGGTCACGTCGTGGTTCCGTTAGATACTCATTATATATATGCTGAAGGAAACACGATGAACATTTCTCCTACCATCACGATCGAAATCTATCGAACCCATGGTAAAATAAAAAATGTATATATCGATGCAGATTGTTTGCCTGAAGAAATTTAGATCTACATCGATCTCTTCAAGGAATTCTGAGACGTATTTACTTGGTCATACGAAGAGATGCTAGGGATTGACCCCAGTATTTTTGAACATGAAATTAAAACTTATCTGAATGTTAAACATATTTGACAACGACTTAGTGTTGTAAATCCCAAGAAGTCCCTCGCTATTATGGCAGAGGTGGAGAAGCTGCTCAATGATAGATTCATCTACCCAGTTCCCTTGAATGAATGGGTGTCCAACTCCGTTCCCACAGATAAGAAGCAAGGAATCGTCCACATATGTATGGATTTTAGGGAACTAAACAAATCCTGTCTTAAAGATAACTTCCCCACTCCCTTTATTGACCATATTATTGATGAGTGTGTGGGAAGTGAATTATTTTATTTTATGGATATATTTTCAGGTTATAATCAAATTCAAATTGAAGTCGAGGATCAACATAAGACGAGGTTTATTTTTCCTTTGGGTACCTTTGCATACCATAAAATCCCTTTTGGTCTTAAAAATGATGGAGTGAGCTTTCAACTTGCCATGACCTTCATGTTTCACAATCTTAAACATATCATCGAAGCTTATCTAGACGATATCGCTGCTCACTCTCACAAGAGGGTAGATCATTTGACTCACCTCACTACTACATATGGGCGGATTATTCCACGAAAATTTTCCACGCTTCCACTAGTTTCATCTTTTTTTTTGTAAACAGGGCGGGATTTTCGTCGATATTGCCACGAAAGTTCGTCTCAATATCCACAAAAATCTTATTTTAACCTAGTCGGGATTTTCGTGGCAATAGCGACGAAAATTTTGCCTATCTCATTGGTCGGTGTTAACGGCTAGTTGACTATTTGATCTATATATACGTGACTTTAAGAGACTTTGCGACACAATTGTTATAGTTGCAACACTGTTCTTGGCTTTTGTTTGAGCTGTTTATTTTTTCCATCACCCACCGGTTGAACAAATCCAATTCTCAATCTACATAGCTCGGATTTTGAACTTGCAAGGTTAGTATGTTATTTTTTATTGATGTACTCATTTAACTTGTAAATTTTTGTTCAAATGTCCAAATTTCATGTAGCTTGTTTTTTCCTTGAT
>SNQJ01S0219473.1:5238-20449 GCA_010110895.2 Picea sitchensis
CAGTGAAAGAAAAGTGAAAAATTGTTAATAGCTCAAAATACTGATTCACCCCCCCTCTCAGTATTTTTCCAACACATTGATGTCTGAAAAAGAACCAGTGGAGTAGCATTCTACTTGGGTTGAGTATGATCATCCCATTCCAATCTATTGTGATAATACAAGTGCCATCAATATCTCAAACAACCCAATGATGCACTCCAAGACGAAGCACATTCCAATCAAGTATCACTTTCTACAGGAACATGTTGCAGAGAAGAACATCATAGTTGAATATGTGGGAACCAAAGAACAAGTGTAAAACATCTTTACACAACCACTTCCATGGGAATCATTTGAGTATCTTCGCCAGAGACTCAGATTAATTTCTACTCCAAAATGAATGCTTTTGAATTCTTATCTTATATGTCTTAGATTTACACCAGGAAGCACCATAAAGAGGAAATTTCAAGTTGGGAGATCAATTTGAGGAAGATTTTAGTTAGGGTGAGCAACCCTAGATGGAAATATACCTTTTCCATTGATGACAAAAGGGAAGAGATTTATCAGATGCAAAGGTAAATGCTTGGAGAAAGAGCACATAGGCATGGTTCCAGGGGGGGAAATGGTCACACGGGGAGCATTAGTGAGATGACTTTATTATTGCATCATAGTGTTTCCATAAATGCCAAAGGGGGATATTGTTGATTATTTGGGTTGGTTTTCATTGATGTCAACCCTTGAAGAAAGTTCAGTAGTGAATTATGGTAGCACAAAGGTTTGGGTAATGTACCCAAGTTTGTTTGATGTATAAGGGTACAAGTTTTAATATATTTGAAGGTAATACTATTCTAGATGGATAGTATATGTCATGCCATTTCCAGTGTTATGTGGAATGTCACATAACTCCTCACGATTAGAGATTTATGGCCATGTGAATTTGGAGAACCCTCACGAGTCATCTAGAAGCCCCAAAAGGTCAAAGTAGTCAAAGTGGTTGCAAAGAAGAAATTATTTAAATAATAAAGTGAAGTGATGAGTGTAGCATATGTCAAAGTGGATATAAAAGAAATTATTTAAATAATAAAGTTAATGGATAAATTACTAAGTGGACAAGTGGTTAGAAGTGGGTTAGCCCTAAAATAAGGAAAGTCGTTAGAAGGTAACCCCTTGAGGAAGATACATAAAAGTATAAATAAGAGGAAAGGGTCTCTCATTTAAACACACTTGAGCATATTGAATATCTACAAGTGACTTAGGTAACTAAAGGATATCTAAGGATAATTTCAGAGGGAAGGTGAAGTAAAGAAGGTTGAAATTCAAGGGAGGATAAATTATTTTGATGATGCTTTCAAAGGTATGTTATTTACAGGTCATCTCACCATTTTCACAATAACATTTTTTATACAATGATTTAGACCGTGAAATATGGAGGCCATTTAGGAAACATATCCAAGTAGCTTTGATAAAAATTTCATCTTTTGGGTCGTTGTATTTTTGGAGTTACACTCTGTGGAAAATAGGGTTTGTGGCCATGCCTGAAACTAGTCTAAAACATGTGTTTCAGGTAAAAATGTCATAACTTCTTCAGAACAGATCTAAATTTGGTAACACCAAATGTATTGGTTATAGTACAACCTATAGTATTATGTGTACTATTTTTAGATCCATACAACAAATATTCCATGCGGAGCACGCTCTACAATTTCTCTCTCTAGATTAAGCCATAATTCAACAAGGTATTCCATTTTTTCTAGAACTCCTTTTCTGAGAGGTTCCAAGTAGTGAAACCTAGATGAATTGCATAAAATACACTGAAGAAAATTTTGCACTATTTTCATATCTTTATTCATTGCAGGTACATGGTTATGATTATTTCAAGTTAGTGTTGTTAACTAATCCAAAATTAGTCATGTGAGACTAAAGTAAAGTTTGATGAAAATGCTAGTCTCTTGTTGTTAAAGTTAAGGAAGGTTTGCAGGTATGTGATCATATACACTAGATCTATTACAGAGTTACAAATCATATTTGGATGATGAAATTGATGAGGGCTTTTGGTTGAGGTACATGTTGGGTACATGGTTGAGACAAGTAGTTGATGAGTTGGCACATACATGATGTGTATAGTGGATGATGTTGGTACATATTGATGAGTCATAATTGATGAGTGGTTGATGCATGATTCGTACATACTTGATACATGGTTGGAGGCACTTGTTAGTAGTATTGTTGACACATGGTTTATACATGATGTAGCATACTTGTCTTGGTATATTATTAGAATCATGTATTAATCTTGGTGATGATTATCAGTTGTTGTGTTATGCTTGGTTGATGCACATCTTCATGATATTGTGCATATGGTTGAGAGTTTTCCTGGTGATTGATCTTGGTGAGTAGATTTGATTTGGTTGATAAGAATAATGAGACAGGTTGTTGTTGTGATAGGTTGTTTGAACAGGTTATTTGTACATGTTTGGTGCATGGTTTATGCACTTTTTTATGGTACAATTTGAGGTACAGGTTGATGGTACATGTTGACACAGGTTATTGGTATAGGTTGTTGCAGGTTGTTTGGTGAAGGTTGATTGGTACAGGTTTACATTAGTATATCTCACAATGATAGTGTGACAATGGTTCCATCATTCTACTTATATTTCAGGGCGGTTGGATGGGGCAAGGATAGGTGGTTTTATCCACCTTCTGGTTGTAGCCGAAGAACATAGGGGGTTGTAGCCATAGAATTGGGGAGTTGGAGCTTCCCTCAGGTTTTATCCTGAGAAACTAGAGGGTTGGAGCCTCCTTCCAGTTGCAGCTGGAAAAAAAGGGAAGTTGGTGCTTCCAATGAATGTAATTCTTAAATACATATAAGAAAAAGCATTATGTGGTTTTCTCCCTCTTTGGATTTCCATATAAAAACACAGGTGTACTGTGTATGTGTATGATTGCTCATTTGTTCATTGTTTATTTACTTTGCAACTATTGGATGATAATTATGCATTGATATAACACTTGCATTTTGTGGTTAAAAAGGATTAAATTGCTCTATTACTGATTCATCCCCTGTCAGTAATCCAACAATCATCAATGTTCAAAAAAAAAATTCCAACTATTCATCATTCTCAAACACTTGCCAATATTCTAGGTTATCAAGTACATAAGTTTGGAATATTCTTTCTACTTGAAAATATGTTTTTCTTTGAATATCATCCAGGTTTGATAATGAGGTTGTCAAGGCCAATGAATCTTCCTTCTGATTCTTGTCTCTTGGGATGAAATAAATATTGAAAGCGCTGAAAGATTCCATCAATTCATTAATTCTTTTGAAATATAATTTCAGTCTTTCCTTCTTTATTTTATACCTTTGGATGATTTGATTATTTACCAACTCGGAGTCACCAGTCACAATTAGATGTTCTATCTTCCTTTCTTGTGCAATAATAATTACCTAGATCAAAGATTCATATTCTTCTTCATTATTATTACATGCAAATTCAATTATGATATCATGTGGATGCGTAATCTTCCATGGACTTACAACAATAATTCCAACTCCACTCCGAAAGCTTGAACATGCTCCATCAAAGGACATCCTCCAGTAACCTTCAAATGAATTCTCTTGAATATCCATGCCTCTCATTTTCTCCAAGATTTCAATGTGTTCCAGGTCTAGGATATCATAATTTCCAATCCCAACATCTATATAATCTTTCACTAATTCACCATCGTTATTTTTGAAAGAGAGAGGTTTCCTGGGTTCATGGGACACCTTCATCATTGCTCCTTGTTTTCTTGACAGTATCATGCAACTTCCACCATTCATTGTGTATCCACCAATCATGGATGACCAATCTCTTCCGAAAACAACTCCATATGCCAGAGGAAGATCTACCACAATAATATTGAAAACTGTGATAATATGGGAAGTCAATGTGATCCAAGCATAAAAGTCCTTGATTTCTCCATAAGTTGGCACTTGTCTAGAATCAATTGCATATATACTTTCACCAGTCTCATAATATTTGGTACAATTCATGCCCAATGCCTCCATGACCACCAGTGGCATAATATTATTAGTGGTTCCAGTGTCAACCAAGAAATTATGAAGTGCAACATCATTATTTTCAATTGAAATATAAAAGGGAGGAATTGTACCTCTCAACTTGGCAGTCGATTTTTTATGTATTTATTTCAGACTTATAACAACAACTTCTAATTTTTTAGATTGATCATCCAACAATCTCAAAAAAAATTCCCTTTGTTGGGGAATCTTCACCACTTCAATAAAGGGAAGAGTTATACTTAACTTACTTAAGTCCTCTACAACATTGTATGTCATCTGAGTGGATTTTAACATGGGGTGTTGCTTCTTACTTCCAACATTATTCGTCATTTTCTCATTTTCCATTTTCTCATTCATTTTTTCTTTATCTTTTTGGTTGTCCTTTTCATAACATTTTTATTCTTGGATCTATTTACAAATCCTCTTGTCTAGGTGACATTTTCTTGCGAGTTAGGGTCATTTTCTCCTTGTTCAAATATATACATGGATGTATCCCATCTTTCCATATGTACAATTTTAGAAATTTCATGAGGTGAATAATAGTTCTCTTGCTCAACCATTTTCTCATCATATACATCATCCAAAACAACTTCATTGGGGGTTGGCTTCCTGGAAACCCTTGGTATTTGCAGATTATCCATGTTTTCAAGCCTCTCTATGTTTTCTTGAGGATGGTTTATTCTTTGATATGGTACCTATATTATCGGATTTTCCACATAATTATCCCCCCTTCTTAGTCTGGTTATCTCGTTCTGCATCTACTTAATAGTTCTATTCATTTGTGAAATTTCAATTATTTTCTTGGTTTTTTGTGCCACAACAAGGTCTTCCTTCACATCTGGTATGGTTCCCTTGAAAAATCCTCCTCCAATTGTTTTATTTTAGGTTGTTCATGGATTTAATTCTTCATTCTTTCTTCAAATAGAGGCTCCTTGATTATCAATATTCAATCCTCCCAACTGCCTTTGTAATTTTCCCAATATAATGTCGGGGTCAACACTCGTTTCAATCATAATTTCTTCCATCTCATTGGATTTAATCATTGCTTCATCCAAGGTGTCCATTTGGGATGTTCTGATATCATATTTCATATTTTCAGACATAGCATTCTTATAACAATTGAGTATGACTAGGTCATTAGGTATTTTATCTTCTGGGATCTTACTCAAGGTTTTATTGAACCTGAGATTAAAATATTGTATTGTTTCATTCATACTCAAACAAATTTGGGTGAAATCAGTGAGAAGGGTATGATAAGAAATTGGAGGGGAGAACATAGTTAGGAACATGGCTTCGAGGTTGTTAAATGAGTGAATTGATCTATTGGGTAATGTTGTATACCATTCATACACTCTTCCTGATAAGGTTTGTAGAAATAATCTTACCATGACATCATCATACTCAACAAGATGAAAATCACAAACATAGTGAACATGGGCATCTCAAATAAATATAATAATAGATCAATTTCAAATACTTTATACTCAAAACTCAGAGTTACAACGTACAGTCAAAACTAATCCCGAAATAGCTCTATTAAAATTTCTAAAAAATATATAGTCTGTTAAATATTCTTTGAAGTTTATAATGAATTTGTCCTTAGGACTGGGATTGGGGCTCCCGCAGACCATAAAGGAAACATATAAAATAATTAAGCTTGTAGAAGGAGGATGGTGGGAGAAAGTAGAACAATAAGACCTGGAAAGAAGAAAAAGAGAATTTATCATACTTTGGTTAAACCTTTATAGTGAAAGAAGCGGAGTAATTGGATGAAGGAATTGATAAAGAAAGAAATATGTGATCATCATAAACTTACTATGATGGTATCTCGTGTATTCACTTTCTTACTTTTGTCCTTTTACAGTCTTCATTAATAGTTACAAGAACCGTCTCAACTATTTCTTTCCCCTCGTTGGTCAATTTGTCGATTTCTTTCTTGAACCATTCTTCAATATAATTTTTCATTGGTGCCATGTTTATCTCATGCAATATTTTTATGTTTAATAACTCACCCTCCAAGTCTCTTAAATCGAGGGAGATACCATGTAATGCTTCTTAAATATCTTGGTTCTTCACGGAGTAGTCCACTAGCCAATTGTCTATGTTTCCTTCATCATATTCAAGTATACTATACAATTTTTCAACTAATAGCTCTTTAAATATCTCAACTTGTTCGTCAAGTTGTTGTTTTGTTAGGAAGATTGAGTTGAGAATCAATTTAGGGTCTTTCACTTCGTTGGTGTTTCCTGCTAGGTCTATATCCGTGAGTCTCTTGTAGAGTTATTTTCTTTTGAGAATAGATTCATTGCACGCTTGAACAATATTATTCAAATTCTTCATTTTATCCTTCCAACAATCGTTCAATTTTTTTATTCGACTCGGGGAGGGAAGATCCTCCTGTCTTCTTCTCAGTTCCTTCATATTACAAACTTTGATTATAAAGGGTACTACATCATCAAGGTAGAAACATTCTTCATTCTTTAGGTCAGCCTGCAAATACTTGTGGAAGGAATGTTCCCTCGAGCCAAAAGAAACAATGTTCTTAGAAACTTTCCATGCCTCTGTAATCAATGCCATTCTTTTCTTAATATTTCTTTCTACATAGCTCCTAGATGATGTAAGTAGGCTTGAAGATAATTTGAATTTAACAATGGGTGTGGTGTGTCTGACTATTGACAAAAGACTGGAAAGAAGTGGAAGAGGCATTAAGGCATCTTTCAGTTCCTTGATCCTTTCTTTCAACTTCATGTTTTTCGCTTCTAGACCACCAATTGAATCATCTAGAGAATCCCTGGTTGCTCTGTGAATTTTGGATATTTGGGAAGGCCACATATCTTTTAGGTCCACCTCTGAATGAGATTTTCCTTTCTTATTCTTCATATCACCTTTTTCAATAATCAATTTATTATATTCCTTGTCGATGAAAATGATTTGGAAAGAGAATGACTCTTCTTCACTGAAATTCACATTCTCAATTATATCTAATGATGAATTTTGATGGGCCGTGTTTCCTAGATGATCAATTATGGGAAAAAATTTCTCAATATCTGCCTCGAGTTCCATGTCTTCAAGAGAGAAGATGTTGATGTCATTTTCTATGAGGTTTTCTTCTTCTTTCACAACATTCTTCCTCTTCTTCCTCAGAGGGATCTTCTGTGAGCTTTCTAATTTTTTGAAGGGGCAGGGGGATTCTTTTCTCCTCCACTGTTTAACTATTGTTGGTAACTTTCCTAGTTAGGTGGATCGTTGGAGTATTTCTTCGAGACTGGACACTCTTCTCATTGGGTCCCTTTCCTTTCAGCTTGTACAACTCGTTAGTACTAACTACAGTCTCCAAGTCTCCAACATTGTGTGCAGGAGTGCCTAAGTTGTTGTCTTCTTATTCACTCACAATCGTATGAATGAATTAGTTGTTGAATCCTAATGACAACATATGTCCCACGAATATTTTATTAGGATCAAACCCCTTTATATTTTCATCATATTTCAGATTTACATTATCGAAGTGATTCTCAAAATCATAAATTTTGTTTATATTCCTAAATATGAAGTCTCCAATTTTCCAATGTAAGGGGATGAATTTATTTTTTCCGTTTTTCATGGAAAAAGTGCAACCATAAATTGTGTTTCCTTGCCACTTCCGTAACAAACAATTTATCAGATCCATGGCTTGGAAGAAAAGAGGGATTTTCCTTGGAACAAAAGCTCTTGATAACACTATGATTTTCCATCTTCTATAACATTCCATTTTTATCCAAGAATTTACTATCCTGGTCTAATATCCTAGGGGTATTTTTACCAAACAACAATCCTTTTAAAATTGAAACAAAATGATTTTAAACTTCGCAAAAATGCAAATAAGTGTTGTGTCTCCACAATGCTTGATACCAGAAGGTAACTAGATCAATTTCACAGTTCACCCTCTTACAGATAGTCAATTTTGGAAACTAAAAGAAATATACTATCGCAAAAACCAAATAAGAATCCATAAATAATTTATTTTCCCTTTTGTGATGTGATAATTGGAAAGATATTTCAATGGAAATTAGTTTTACCCAATTGAATATAGCTTTCTCTTTAACTGTAAAATATAAAATATAAAGAATCATGCAAGAAATGGTGGTGGCAATTTCTTGACCTGTCAACCTGTTGAACAATCAAGTGATTTCCCGAAAGGGATTTTTAAAAGGGCCGACCTGAATCCTTGTGATATCTTCTGGAACAACCATAGGATTCTCCAAGAAATCGGGCAAGAGATCCAGGAGATTGTCATGTTTTTTCATAAAATATCTACAATCCTCTCCTTTGAAGGTAAGTGTTGGCTTAGGGAGATTCACCATCTTACAAAATAATTATAGTGAAAGAGAGATGGGAGAATGATCTTGAAGTTGTATAATTCGTTGAATTAGTATGTACTTATCAATGCACCATGCAACCCATTCCTTGCAGTCGAGTACCTCAGGGACACACCCTGCATGATAAATTCCATATGCCCAGATTATATCTCTCTGTGCAAGAGGAGATGAGAAATACATTGATGCTCTGGACCACTAAAATTTCTGGTCTTCACAACCAAAAATATTCAAAGTATCGCCACAAAAATGTTTTCTAGTTGTTGCTTCCATATGTTGAAGAGAGCATTCTTTCAACTGGATAATAAATTGAAATGAAATTATTTCAAAGAGATCCCTTGAAATGAAAATTAATGGAAACATATTCTCAATCCCGTCACTTATTAATGACGATCTTTATGGAGCATGCATGATAAATTATTAGCATTAAACCATACTAAATTTATATTGGAAAAAGCACAAAGATGGCGAGGGAATACAAGAGAAATTTGAATTTGGGGCTTTTTTGAACCCTCCAACCCACGAACTTGTAGTTGCGAATGATAAAAAAATAGGTTAAGTGTTCCACAATGGTCAGTCGAACTTGGATATAGGAGAAATGAAATACATAGGGGCTCAGTACCCCTGACAAGTCTGACGATAATAATGTATATCACAAGTCTTTGGGTGCAAAATGGAGATTGTGGAACTTGGAAGATGAAAGCTTGAACCCGTGAACATGTAGTTGCAAAAAATGGTTAAGTGTATTATAACAAAGCGATTAGTCAGATTCGTGATATAGGAACATGGATGCAGTTGAAAACCCATAAGTCTACCAACCCACGAACTCGTCAATTTTGAAATGTGACTAAGTATGGTAACTAGGAAGGAAAAAGAGAAGGAAGAAAAGAAAATGGGAATGAGGGTAGGTATAGAAGAGGGAGAAGAAATGGAAAAAAGAAGTTGGGAAAATATAAAAGGGAGGGAAATTCTAGAATATGGAATTGATCTCAACAGGAATATCATTGGCATATTTTCTTTTAAATGATTAGGATAAAGCATGCTTCTACCATTCAACCATCAGAATTATTTCCTGTTACTCCCCATTTCCTCCTCTTATGTTTGTACAATGCGACCCATGGATTTGTTGCCTCTAAATTGTAAAGAATGAATTTATGATGGCATCAATTTCTGAATTCGTTGATGTATTCATGAAATCAAACCAACATATAGTACATATGAGATCATGAAAATATACATTATGAAGTTTAATGTGAATAGTTACTGTGTATAAATTTGACAAATGGTAAGTCACTTACTATTTATCAAGTGTGTTTTTCCATTTTTTTGGAGAAGCTCCCCTTATATTTTGTCTTCATCCCTTTCATCGTCCCAAATCACTACACATGGTGTGTTTCCGATATGCTTGATGTAGTCACCAGTATAATAGAAAGACTCATATGATATGTACCCATCTGCCATAGACCCCTTGGGTTTTTCCCTTTGATTAACAAATTCTTTCAATTTCTTCATGTACCTCTCTAAAAAAAACATCCAATGAAAATATACTACCCTAAATAATTCAACCTCATATAGTAGTTGAATTAGAATATGAACCTGCAAGTCAATGAAACTCAACATTAGTTCCTTCTCAAACATATAAAAAATATCATCTATCTCTTGATGCCACCATGGAATGCTAGCCATATGAATATCCTTTTATGTGATCCAACGTACAAATGTAGATAATTTATATATGGCACACCTTAGGTCATGGGGGAAGTCATGGTTCACACACCCATGCATGAGAAGAGGATAATGACACTACAAAGTAAACACATAAAAAATTAATTATGTTTTATCCCATAACACAAAAATAAAAATTAAAAGTAATAAAGTAATATTTTTGGCATACGTCGTACCTTTAGAAGGTTCAAATGGTCATGTGATTTCAACCTTGACAAATGGTCTTGATGCATAGTGAAGCAATGTCGTAGGGAAGAACCATATAAATAAGTCACCTTCACACCCAATATGACTTCCTTTGCCAAAGAAATATCTTCTTTCTTCAAAATCCATGGGACATCACCTTCTTTGAAAGACCACGAGGGACCAACCTCTCCTCTACTTTATTGTATTGGCCAATGTTTCTTTTTATTTTTTGAATAAATAAGATATCTCCTCACAGTCAATGTGTCACTTTATTTCGATAATATGTGCCTCCATAAATAATATGAAACATTTTTAAATATATGCATGGGATATAGTAAGTGGACAATCTTAAGATGCTCCCAATAGGGAAGCTCATAAAAGATAGATTTCCTTTTCATCCCAATGGGAAATCTCTCAACATAGGTGTCGAATAATTTTGGATCATCGAACATAGGATCCCCATTTGAATCAAACATTTCTATAATCTCCTTCTCCTTCTCTCTCTCATATGCTATAAGCCATTATGTTGGTGTCATTATTGCAAGCCTTTGGGTTCTCTCTGGTTTACCATTGAAAGTGGGTGTTTCTCTTCTATAAGGGTGTTCTTATGGGAGGAATAACGTAGAGCAGTCATACACTAGCTTTCATAGGTGGTTGGACCACCTAGCCTTCAGAGAAGGTCCACAACATTTACATCCATGATATCCTTTAGTTACAAGACTTGCAAAATTATTGTATACATAACATTTTAGTGTTTAAGAATAGAATGTCAATCACAATGAATTAAATATGAAAATAAATATTGTTACATATATAAACAAATAAATAAACATGTTGATTACTAGAGAAAAATCCTAAGCCTCGATAATCATGTGTGGTGTAAGTACATATGCCATACAACATAAAAATCCTCTCTGTTGCGATCGGTCTTGATACATCATATACATGTATCCCTTCCCATATTTCCTTCAATTCATCTACCAATGGTTGTAGGTAGACATCCATATTCTTCACTTGTCTTCTACCAGGGACTATAAGAGCCAACATAAGATATTCATTCTTCACTGAAAACCATGGGGGAATATTGTTTTTTATCACTACTACATGCCAAACAAAATAGTTGGTGTTTTGGAGGGAATATGGGTTCAGGCAATCTATTTCTATGCTAAGTCATAGACTTCATACTTCATCCTTGAATTTTTCTGGCCATGTGTTCTCTATATGCTTCATGGATATTGAATCTGTTGGGATTCACATAACTCCTGAATCACTTATGTGCGAGGCATGCCATCCCTGCAACATAGATAATTATTTGCAATGAAATATCCTTTTAATCCTTGGGATTATAGGCATGTGCCTCAATATCTTATGAGGAGAACCTTTGATTTACCATTTTTATTTGATTTATGGTACCTTTCATTCCCACATTTCAGACATATCTCTTTTTCTGCATATTCTCCTCTATATAGAATACAATCATTCACACATGCATGATATGATATATACTTAACACCCAAGATTTTAAACAACTTCTTTACCTCTTCGAAGCTACCAGGAAACACATTATCACTAGGAAGAACCTTATCTGTGAATATCATGCAGTTAGTGGGAAATAGAAATGTACAAGGTAAATTAACGTTTTTAAGAGAAACCATTTCTAATGTTGATTGTGTGACAATATTTCTCAAAATTAATATAATGAACTTGCTGGTCACATACCTCAATATTTCCAAGAAACATGCGTTTGACATGCCAAAATTTGATTTCACTTTGTATAGTAACATTTTTTTCCCAAGTTGGGTAGACTTTGACCAAGCACTAGGTACAAAGAGAAGGGTAGTGGAAGAAGATTTTAGGCTTTTGAAAATGGTATCATTGATATGAGCATCATCCCCTAGCTCATCATTCTGGAATGTGTCTAACAACATTGTCTCCATGGCGGTTATATCCTATAAGTAATAATCCATACCAACCTCTTTTTTATTGTTTCCATTTCCAACTTCTTAAGAACTGTTATTTTTGTAGTCATTCTTAATTGGTGAATCTGGACGTAGTGGAAATTGAATAGGTGGTTGATTCAACCATTCTTGGTATAATTACTCTCCGATTTGTGCTCTCATTGCAACCTTCTCTTGGGTTGACATTGTTGTGGGGTGAAACAAAAGATGGTAGGTAGGTCTCTCATGATCAGAAGAATCCTAATTTCAAAAATATTGAACATTATTACATGTTAAGAACCAAATATCAATATAGCATAGAAAAACCTCAAAATAAGTACTCAACGTCTTGAAAAAGAGAAAATTTCAGATAATAAGCCTCTTCGAGGGGGAAACCTCCTTTTACCCCACATAAATGTTCAAGTACAAGATGATTCCAAATGAAAATGTCTACTTGGTATATATAGGATACTAGGAGGTATAATTACAACTAATGGAATAAATCCGTCATAAATAAAATAACATTACTAATGTAATATGCCCCAATTAAGGGGTAATGAGCTAATATTACGTCTTAACATGCCCCCCCCCCTTGAGACAAGTGTTGTCCGCAACACTTGAGTAACTCTGGATGCTTTTGTATAAAAGACTCATCTTCCCAAGTGGAATCTTTAGCCGATAGTTTCCTCCATTTAATGAGATACTCTGAAATGGATCTATTCCTCAGCTGGAAAATTCTAGTGTTAGTGATGGCTTCAGGCTCCAATATGATTTTTCCTTCCTCGTCAAGTTCTGGCAATATAGTTTGAACTGGGATCTTGTCACCTATAGCCTTATTTAAGCATGAAACATGGAAAACTGGGTGTACTCATGAAGATGCAGGCAACTCCAATTTGTATGCCATAGTACCAATCTTTTGCAACACCTTATAAGGGCCATAGTACTTTGGTGATAATTTATTATCCTTCTTAGCTTGCTTTTATTATCCTTCTTAGCTTGCTTGAGGGACATCTATTTGTATGGTTGTAGTCTTAAAACACCCAACTCTCTACTTCAAAACTTCCTTCACTACGATGTTGATATGCTTGTTGTTTCCATGCGATTTTGTGCCATGGTCAGGTTGTCCCTTTAATATTTGGAGAACTTGCTGTTGATGCTCGATGTGATTTTCCACTGCTTGAACCTTTATTTCTTTTAGATAAGAAGTGATAGAAGGAGGGTGGTATCCATAGAGGCCATAAATGGTGTCATTTTTGCTGCAGTATGAAAGGAAGTGTTATACCACCATTCTGCCAAGGGTAACCATTTGAACCATTGTGTTTGTTTATCAGAGAGAACGCAACGAAGGTATCCTTCCAGAAATTTGTTCACCATCTCAGTTTGTCCATCAGATTGAGAGGATGATAGGATGAGCTATGAGCCAATTGAGTAAATCTAAAAGAAAAATAATTATGTCCAAAAATGTCCGCTGAAGATGGGATCTCCTCGGCCCCTACAATAATCTTTGGGCTATCGTACTTTTGAACCGCCTCCAAGGAATGTGGTGGTAACCCAGCTTTGAAGGGATGAGAGGTAAGCAAAAGTGTGTGTACTTGGTCAGCCTATCAACAATCACCATGATGACACTCTTTCCTTCGTGACTTTGGTAACCCTTGATGAAATCCATGAAAACCTCCTCCCAACATTGACTTGGGATGGCTAATGGTTGTAAAGACCTCGGGTCTTAATTGTTTCCACCTTTATTTTGTTGGCAAACCAAACATTCTGCCACAAACCTTTTGAACATCGGGCTTTTAAGGCCACATCCCAAAAATCCTTCTTGACTCTATGGTAGGTTTTCAAAATCTTGAGTGCCCTACTACCAGAGAGAGAGAGGTGTGCACCTAATAGTACTTTTTGTTTGAGTTGGGAGTTCTTACATAAATATAAGCAATCTTTGTACCATAGTGAGTCATTTTTACATGTAAATGTATCTAATGCACTGAAATCCCGCTGCAAACCTTTGGAATGAGAGTCCACACTTTTCATCATTCTTCCATCTATCCCTTCTTCTATTATCCAATCAGTTGGATGATCGAGATAATGAGAAAGGAATCACATATTCATCCTTTCTTGAGAGAGTGCCATACCACAACATTTTCTTTCCCCTTTATAAAGATGATTTCAAAAATCATAACCCAATATCTTGGTTTTTCATTTTTGTCTCTTCCTCAAGATAGTCTTGTTCCAAGAAGTATTTAAACTATCATGATCTGCTTTTACCTTGAAGTGCCTACCATTAGGGTGCACTGACGCATTTCTTCAACAATGCATGGATTATTATTTCCCCCATCATTTCCTTCTCATAAATGGGTTTGTGTAAGTCCTTTCCCTTGAGTGTTCAACTTTCAAAATCCAGGGGCCTTCCTTCTTGCATTAGGACAGCACCAATTCCATTTCTCAAGGCATCACATTCCACAATAAAGGTTTTTGTGAAGTCTGGAGTGGTCAAGATAGGATCTTTTCACATCACCTCTTTAAGTTGTTCAAAAGATTTAATTTCCTCTGGAGTCCATGAAAATGCATCCTTCTTAGTTAGTGTCGTTAAAGGTACTGCTATTCTTACATAGTGTCGAACAAACTTGCGGTAGTAACCTTTCAAACCCAAAAATCCTTTAAGATTCTTCAATGTTTTGGGAATTGGCCAATCCATCATGGCCTTAATCTTGTTAGGGTCTACCTTGACACCTTCATGAGATACATTATGACCCAAATACTCTACCTCCTTCACTCCAAAGAAGCATTTGGATGGTTTGGCATATATTGTTGCTCATTTAGTAGTTGTAGCACCTTGTCAACATGTTGCACATTATCCTCCCAAGACTTGCTATAGATTAGTATATCATCAAAAAATACTAACACAAATTTTTGAAGGAAGGGATTGAAAATGGAATTCATCAACCCTTGGAATGTGGAAGGTGCATTTGTAAGGC